>JAVQJL010022444.1:0-18531 GCA_036024295.1 Nannoperca obscura | reverse complement strand
CTTTTGTAACCTTGGCCAGATCTGTGCCTTGCCACAATTCTGTCTCTGAGCTCCTTGGGCAGTTCCTTCGACCTCATGATTCTCATTTGCTCTGACATGCGCTGTGAGCTGTAAGGTCTTATATAGACAGGTGTGTGCCTTTCCTAATCAAGTCCAATCAGTTTAATTAAACACAGCTGGACTCCAATGAAGGAGTAGAACCATCTCAAGGAGGATCAGAATAAATGGACAGCATGTGAGTTAAATATGAGTGTCACAGCAAAGGGTCTTAATACTTATGACCATGTGATATTTCAGTTTTTCTTTTTTAATAAATTTGCAAATTTCTACATTTCTGTTTTTTTCTGTCAAGATGGGGTGCTGAGTGTACATTAATGAAAAATAAACTTTTTTGATTTTAGCAAATGGCTGCAATAAAACAAAGAGTGAAAAATTTAAAGGGGTCTTTCCGTACCCACTGTATATGACATGTCACATAAATATCAAGTAAGTCTAAAAACAATAGCCACAGTAGCACTACAACTAAATAACACCAAAAAGGAATATTAAACATTGTCAGCAAATGTATTTTATATCTGGGCTTTTTGGACAATGCATAATTATTTTACTGTAACATATTGCACATTAACATCTCTATTTAATGCAGCACTTCTAAACAAATACTTCTAACTAGTATTGTTAGAGTGTAAATAACTGTGTAGCTATCTAAAGCTACACATTGTTGTCCCAAAACTATTATCCACATACTCTTATAATGTGTAATATTCAAACTCTGTAGATGTTCATAAACTATTTTGTCCCAATAGAGGATGACTGGAAGAAAAGCTGGAAAGACAAACTGCTGGTCCACCGCTTCAAGCTGCTAATCGCTTCATGCACCATCGTGGCGGTCACTCTCGTTCTCAGTATTGGCCTCGGAGGTATGGAGCTCAGCGCTGTGTGAACTTTGTCCATTTGGCAATAATGGAACTCTATCAATATTTGACCTGGTCTTAACCTGTTAAACAATTTAGGTCCCGGCCACACAGTGCAGTCAGAATGCATGAGGTCATTGAAACATTGTCTTCCTGTTTGAGCTTTATTTTGATGGTCAGTAATGCCCTGTAAACACAATACAAACTGCCCTTTTTACACAGTTCGGCAGGACAAAATTGTTTTGGGCGGTTCGTGATGATTTGGGCTACTTTTTGTACAATTTGGGTGGTTTTGTCAGTTCAGTATGCTCAGTTCAATGCACAATTACTGAGAACTGATGACCATCATAACCAAATTTAATTTCAGTTTATTACTAAACTACTATAACTAGGTTGAAACTTTAGTAATTCTTTATTTTTCAAAAACCAAACATCCTTTTCTAGACGTGAAGCGAGCCACACAGAGAGAGAAAGGCAATGCTCTTTTCTGTTTTTAGTTACAAATATCATTTTGAATGGGGTTTTCTTTCTTCTGGAACAGAACCCAGGACTTTCAGTTTCACTTAGTTTCTCTATTCAGAGTTTTACAAGATATTTAAGGCTGACGAACAGTAATGTCATCTTAACCACAGTAAACAGCATCGCTATTGCTAGTATTTGGCCATTTCTTTACATTAGGCTACATATGCTACCTGGCTAACTTGCTAGGTGGTCTTATGAGCTTGGATTGTAGCAAAAAGTTATATTCAGCAAGGTGAAATGTATACAACGTAATTACATATAGAATAGAATAAGAAGCTATAGAAACAAAATAATTCCCACAATTTAAAAGAAAGGCTAAGGCTGTAAATAAGTGTGGGAAATATTATGTGTCTTTAGAGTGAGTATTTTGCTTTTTGCCTGAGGATGAACAAGCTACTCTAAATATGTGATGCACATAATCAGTTGGAATAAGGTGATCAACCTCGGTTTAAATTGCGCCAGCTTTGTGATACCAGAAAACCATAGCTAACCATCTAATCTTACTTTGTAATCCAGGCCCCTGTAGAGGTTTGCCTGAGGTCATATGTATTTTCTTTTGATATCATCAGTATACAGAATGGTAGGATGGGGTGTAGCATTGTTGTCACAGTGGAAATCTTGATGCTATCACTGGATAGCACCAGGGTATGGGATTTTTAAATCCTACACAAAACACTATTAACACTTATTTGAATATTTGCATATTATAGCAAGGAGGGTCTGTTGGTTGGTCCACCTATCGTTTCAGTATTGATGTATGAACAAAGTGCAACTTTATGCAACAATCCACCTACACTGTTATCAGTGTATTAAACAGCCGTTTATTTTCAGTCTCATCGCTTCATTAACGCCACAGTGTGACATGTTTCCATATGACTTGGTTATTGGAACCCATCAATGAAAAGAAAGAAATACACTTAGAAATCAGTGCATGGTTGGTCTTTAACAGAATAACTTTACTATTGGGGAAACTCCATCAGTAATCTATCATTGAATCTGGGTTTAATCCACCACCGTGTGTGTGTGTGTGTGTGTGTGTGTGTGTGTGTGTGTGTGTGTGTTTGTGTCTACAGTGGGTCTGAGCTGCATGGGCAAGTTTCGTTGTGGCTCATCGTCTCAGTGCATCAGAATGTCGGCTCAGTGTGACGGACAGGTGCACTGTGATCATGGAGAGGACGAGCTTGGCTGTGGTGAGACACACACAAACTACATGCCAGCATAATAGATCTGGCCAATATGTATTTGAATACAAATATAGAAAGATAAAAAAGCCCTCCGAACTTGCATCTTTAACTGCAAACACTTCATGGCCTCATCACATTTACACGGACACGTGTACCAGCAAGTATGTTGTGTTTTCAGAGTGACTGCTCTTCATGGTTGTACAGGAGAGTGACAACAGTGGGAAAGACCTATGGTCAGACAGAGGAGCTAGCAGGATGACTACAGTGATTTATTAATGAAATTAATTTGCAGGCAGGTAGGTGTACAGGTTACAGGCAGGCAGGTTCAGGTCGAGGGTAAAGTGATTGAAGCTCAAAAGCGAAACCATAAGGCAAGACAGCAACATAGCAGCTAGAATGAACTGACAAAAGAAGTGGACAGGTGTAAGTAGAAAGTGGCTGATGAGTGAATGAGGTGATTGCAGGGCAGATGGGAGTGGTCTGGAAAAGTCTAGAAGCATCTGGTGCACAGCCGGGTACGTGGCTGAGGAGAGGGACAGAGGGGCAAACATTCACATGCATTTCATATCAGGGCTGTAGCAGGTTTTACCAACCTGGGGAGTTACAATAAAATGGGCAATTAATGAAACTGACCCATGCTGGGTATTTTATAGGCTGATTGCATTATACTAATTCACTCACTCACAGTTGATTGTCATTATTTGGATTTGTCAAGTTTTAATCATCCAAACTTATAGAGAAGCTTGGATATTCCTAATTTCTTAAACAAGGTCCACTTACTAGCAGATAGAGTTTGATAGAGTTTGATAGAGTTATCGCGGGACCATCGTTTGCAAACTCCATCTGCTGTTGAAGAACACGTGAGATGCAGTTAAGGGAAAACTTTAGGGAAAAGCTAATAAGAGGACTTTACCTTTCTGCCCACCTCTATTTCTATAACTCTTTGTCTGTGTGTCTCTCTTTCTCTCTGTTTGTCTTTGGGTCTGTCAGTGCGTCTGAGTGGGAGAAGCTCGGTCCTGCAGGTCCAGAGAGGTGGAGTATGGAGGACAGTCTGCTCAGAGGGCTGGAACAACTGGCTGGGGGTCTCTGCCTGCAAGCAGCTAGGATACTCCAGGTTTTGACTGCGGCTCAAATGCCTTGTTTCTTTTCCCATGTTTTCTTAATACTCTTAACTCTACCTGTGTGTTATGGTGTGATGGGAGATTTCTTTCAGCTTGTTATCTTGATCTGGATTGTCCCTCACCATTGAGAAGCTCATGACAGCTTTGAAACAGTGGTCCAATACATTTGTCCAGAGAAATTTTGTAGACAGTCCTGGTCCCCAGAGTAAATCCCACTGACTTTTCTTGAATCCTTCAATTAGTCAGTTCATGACAGGATACCTCTAAAAGACCTGTTCTATCATTAAGAGCGGTAGTTAGATAAGAAGTTGACTGTTTTTTCATTAATGTTTTGAGTGTTTTTAGTTTTTGTCAGCTATTTTCTAGTTCGTTTGATTTCTTTGATGGTCATGTCAACAAAGTTGAAATGTCAAACACATCACTTTTGGTGTGTGTGGAAGAGAAATTTAAACTGTACAAAGCTTTTAGACACCGTGACAGTGAGTGTTTAGTGGGCAATCAGACTGAAAGCACTCCTGCTTTAAAACAACGCAAGGTGCTGTGGTGGTGTGGACATTTTTCTTCAGGAACCAGTGAGACATATAAACCATCTAGGAAGTCAAATTTGACTAACAGATCAGTTTGAAGGCTTATCAGATGCCACTTCACAGTGGTTTATAATACTATTAATTTTTATAACTGTGGAAAGTTACCACAATGTCAGTCATTTGATTTTTGGTCACAACTATCACACAGTAGAAATACAGCATTCATGTTACAAAGAAATCAGAATGTATTAGTCAAATCCTTGCCAGATGAAGTACTGAAGCGCCTGGTTTAACTTTTTTGCCAGATGAGCATTTATGCTGACACCCCTACTAAACTAATAATGAGAGTGGGCTCATTTAAATAAATGAGAGAGTTGAGCTTGACTGAGGTTTTAATGCTGTTGTTTCATAATAAGAAACCAAAATGTGCATTATTAATCTCACAATATTTAACATTTTAAGTAAAATGAAGTATCATTGTATCACAAAACCTTTAGAAGGTTCAGTGCTTTCAATGGAGACTAGTTGCTGGGTCTTTTCCATATATATAAACATGTACAACAGTGATCAGTGATCAGACCCGATATTTAAAAAAACATTGTCAGGTACATCAGGTTAAATTTTCAATAGTCTCGTTATCCGCTATACATTCTTTCTGTGTTGCTGTGTGTCTGACAGGTATGTGGAGTCGTTCTTCGTCTCTCTGACCTCTATTGAGCAGGAGCTTCAGTACAACATGGTGTCCATCAACCTGAGCCAGTCTCAGATCATTAAGCTCCACAATGCCACAGCCTTCAGGTAGAAAGCACATCCCCATGTGAATGAGTGAAAAAGTATGCAAACTAACTGCTAATGGCTGGTGACACTTAGTAGCATAACAATCTACTTTATTACAGCTGGGTGTGTGGGTTACTTCTCTGATCCAGCCTAAGCCCAATCCAGCTCAGCTTGCAACAGCAAACAGCATTTGTTTCTTTACTTTGTTCAACTGATGTATGTGTTTTTAAAAGAATAAAGGGAGCCAGTAATATGTAACTGGTACATATTATTGCAATAATAATGAAATGCGTCAAAGTGGAGATACTACCACAAGTGAAGTTAAGAAATTTATCTTTAATTTAATCTCATGTGGCGTGCAAAACCTTATGGCCTCTGTTTCTGGGGATTTTACCCGACATCAATGATATTTGATGATTTTATATTATGCTGACTCTAAAAGCTGCCATCAAATAATAGTGGAAAAATACGGTTCTGCATTCCACTTTTTTCAGTCTTTTGTTTCAATTCTTGGGGGAGTAGGAGAATCTGCATAGCTAACTTATTGTTGTATAACAATTTGCAAATATTGAACAATAGTGTTGATCTATTTTGCATGTTTTCTACCTGATTATGATGTGACGAAAGCCTTTACCAAAGACCTATGGTGAACCATGTAGTTTTAGTTCACTTTCCAGACTCAAAAATGTTTTTTTAACAAACCTGGCAGCTTATCAGAGGGATGGTATTTCACCCTAGGAATATGATCAATATTATGATGATGATGATGATGATGATGATGATGATGATTTGTCATTGGACATAATTCAGAAATAGTTCTTATTACAACCACTAGCCCTTAGACATTGGCTGTGCTCTCAGAGGTCAACTTAGAGTTCAGTTAGTTAGCAGGAGGACAGTTCTGTACAGACAACACTGGATTTCTGCTTACACATGCAGTTCCACATGTTGAAAACTTCTCACAGTCAATGTTCTTGTAGGTATATCAGATCCTCAAGACTATAAAGATGCAGAACATATAACCGGAGTTTAAAGGGAAATTTTTGTATTTTTAAACCTGGGCTCTATTTTTACGTATATTTTTGGGTCTAAATTACTAATACTAATAAATAAATAAAAGAAATGTGGAATTGCTCCAGTAGATTGCCTCCGCCTGTACGTCCACTAAAAGTGCTTGTTTTTGCCACTGACAGGCTCAGACTGTTATTCTAAGTGACAACATTATGGAAAGGATCCCTACAGAGACAGAACGTTTGTTTTGTCTTCCTGCAACAGCTCAACATATCGCAAGATTTCAGAGCAAGACTTCTGTTTGTGGTTAAACATAAAGGACATTACTCTTTAACAAGCGGTCTGTCTCTGTAGGGATCCTTTCCATAATGTTGTCAGACAAATAACAGTGTGAGCCTGTCAGTGGCAAAAACAATCACTTTTGGTGGACAGACTTTTCACAGCCACAATTGCCCGCAAGGATTATGTTGCAGCCATTGCAGCTTGTGGATGCTAGCACAGGCCATCTACTGGATCATTTCCAACCATTGGTTACTATCACTATCACTGTCATTTCAACCCCAACATTTTTTGAAATGTTAGAAATACATTTCTAGAAATACTGTAGTTTCCCATTAACTCTAGTCATAAAATGACCCCAGATAGTTCCTATAGAAAAACTCTGGGAAGCAGCTGTGTGCTGCTCTTTAACCAAGGTTTAATTTTCCTCCTTGAAGTCTTTTCTCTTGTAAAACCAAAGAATAGCATCAGAAATCATTTCTTCACCTTACAGTGATATGCCAAACACTAATGGGCATTACTGCCCCCAAGGCTGGAGAACAGAACCCACACTGGCACTTTACGATTGAGAAGCCCCCATTGCAATGTGCAATTTGGGGAGTAGCTCAACCTGGGTAGAGTCGAATGTTTCACTCCACCCACATTGTGTAACCAATGTTTTTCCCCCTACATAACTCATTCAGCTAAGTTCCATTCCATAATGCCCTGGTCATCCACACCCCCCTTGAAGTGGCCCTGCCAAATCAACACTTACCAACATAATACTGACTTTTACCTTCCACCATCCATCCCTTCCACCAGAACCACGTCCTTCTTCCTAACCAGAGAACATAACTCTAAATCCTAAAATGGTATTGTTGGTGGGGCTGGACCTTAGGCCCCGCCTTACTGTGGGCAATGGCCAGGACCCTCTTGGCACTTGAGATGGTTGATGAGAACCACAGTAATGGATGTTGTTTTTACCAACAGCCACAAGGGAAAACAATAAGCCCATTCCACACTCGAAAACTAACTTTGACAAAGTGAGATTCCTGTATTTTTTTCAAGAAAAAAACATGAAGGATTAGGATTATCTGGTTGGTATGGCACTTCTGATTAACTGTCCCTGCTTCATTAAAGAGTGAACAGCTGCTTCCCAAAGATTTTCTATAAGAACTGTCCCATCCATTGCATGGGAAACAGTCCAAGATGGTGCTAGTTGTCAGATAAATAAATTGAGTACAACTTAATAATAAGTACAATATTTACCTCTGAAATCTAGCAGAAGAAAAAGATATCTGTCCCAAATTGAAAGCAGAACCTTCCAATTGTAATGTAGTACTTTACGAGTGAATGTAAGTCTTTACTTCCCTCCTTGCTGTCAATTTCCATCTTCACTGACTATTATGAGTGTTACTGCTCTTCAATAACTGTTGGAGACAATCTAACTCTGATCTGTCAAGTCACTCGACATTAAAATCGTACTTCTCCATGTTTCCTGAGTTTCTCTGTGATCTGACCTCCACCTCCTGTGTCGCCACAGTAAGACTGAGTGCAACTCAGGGAAGGTGACCACTCTGAAATGCCTTGGTGAGAAAACATACTGCAGACTGAGTGATCTTTGTTAAAGTCATGATGGAGACAAGAAGAACACGTGCATACGTTCCTGAATGGCATGCCAATGCATGTTTTCTACTGTGTGTGTCTTTGTTGGAGTGTATGCAAATATGTGTTGTTAATTTTGCTTGCTAAGACAAGTAGTCTGTATTTATTATCACCCCAGTAAGAATAACTCACAACTGTGTTTCAGAATAATTTGAATTTAAAAGCAAACAGCAAGGGATTCATGTAATTACATAACTGATATGAAACCCGTTTGTTTGCATGGGTGTGTTTATGTGACTTGTATGTATTTGTGTATGTATGCCTGCATGTACAAAGGTTAAACTAGTATGGATTTGTGAAGGTTGATACTGATCCTTTTGGTCAAACTTCTCATAGGCGATATCAATTTGGATCAATAATTTCAAGCTTTAAAGGGGCACTCCACCAGACTTTACACATACAGATCAGATGACTTGTCATGAGGAGCACTGCTTACTCTGAGAGAGCTTTGTCAGGTCATCAGTACTAATTTTGTTCATTCTTTTTTAATGTCTTGTGTGAGTCCTCCAACATTATGGAAGTGCAGTACTATATCACTGCAGTACCTTACTAGATTAACCATTTTCATGGAAATAAACTTATGTTTCAAATGTTTTCCTTGAGACTTAAAGACCTCTGAACATATAATGAGAGAGTGGAAGTCTCTGCTGAAACAGGACAAAATAATTGATTTTATGTGGTAGGAACTGAGGAACACATGGCTGGTCCTGACTGATTTTTAGTAAAAACAAGTAGTATTCCATGAGGACATGGTGTTAATCCAGTGCATGTGAATTAGTATTGTGTTTGCATTCGTGCCTTAGAGATGCTGACCTATGACCCTTCACGCATGTGTCCTCAGAGTGTGGCTCCAGGCCTCAGTACAAAACTCGTATTGTCGGAGGGAACATCTCCAAACCGGGCCAGTTCCCCTGGCAGGTCAGCCTCCACTTGAACAGCGAACACCTGTGCGGAGGCTCCATCATAACATCACGCTGGATCCTCACTGCAGCACACTGTGTTTATGGGTGAGTCACACACGCAAACTCAAACATCCAGAAAAGATATGTAATACAGGAAATTACCATTTAGTTTGTTAATTGTCACAAATTAGAGCTCCACATGTGTATGTTTTAGAGTCAAGAAACTGTGCTGCTGTCAAACCTGAGATTAGAGAAGAGACGAACTGGTACAAATGTTGATATGCTCATCTGAGACACCTGCTGTTATTACTGTGCACTCACACTATATTTTTATTGATAGTTAATCTTATCTTAGAAAAGATCCTGCAATCAATCAAAGAGGATGCAGTAAAGAACAGTACCAAATATGTAAATACATATATTAGTAAGGGGTTTTCCACACAACTATAAAATCACTAAGCGCTTCTCACAATCAGTCACCTGCTACAGGTATAGAGATTTTTTGTTGTAGAGCCTCATTTATTCAATCGACATCCTCTAAAGAAGACAGCATCCCATCTGCTGTAAATGAGACTATAGATTTGCTCATGTCCAGCTGCACAGACAGTATTCACTGCACTGCTAGATCAGCTAACATTAGATCTTTTCCCCTCTGGCTGTGTTGATGAGCATACAGACAACACCTTACAGGATTTCTAAATCTGAACCACCTCTTCCTATAACCCAAGTTTGACTTGTGTAGTTTTAAATGACTTAACTGTTATTGAAGAGGGTGTCATATGTAGCCATCTTCTTCTCACAAACACTCCATCGTGTGAAGTTAAAGTTGTAAGAGTTGGAATCTGATTTCTCCCCCTTTAACCTGGGCGACACTGACTCTGTTCAATAAACACACAACTTAATAAACAAGCACATGACTTGTATTTAAATGTTGTGATGGCTTCTATTTAGAAGTAACGTACCAAGAAAGAAAACTGTACTGTAGGTTGTAGGGTTTTATTTCATTGTCCCTTACATATGCTAAAACTGTATCTTCTCTTTTGCTGTCTGTCATCAGGTTTACAGACCCCTCCATGTGGGCGGTCCACGTGGGGCTGACGGAGCAGCCAGTCGACAGGGCTCAGTCTCTGGCTGTGCAGCAAATCATACACCACGCTCACTACAGGCCCAAAGGCCTGGATTACGACATTGCGCTGATGAAACTGGCCAAGTCACTAATTTTCAATGGTAGTGGTGTCCTTTTTTAAGACCTTGCCGAGTCTTCCTTCTCTATGTTCATATATTCATAGCTCATAGCTGATTCAGATTCTCTCTCTCCCCTCTGAGTCCCGTGAGGTGAGCACTCTCTCCTCCCTCCCTGTCTCTCAGGAGTGTCATTATGTTTGTCAGATGTCTGAGTCTCAGCTTCCATCCATTAGTCTTCACCTTCATACACTTCTGCACGTTTTAGCATAAAAAATAATTGTTTATTTGAAGCTGCTGTGCCAGCACCTGAAAACAGGATTTGGGTGTAATTAAGCATTATTGATTGATGTTGATTATGATGGAAACTGCATACACACAATTATATACAATGTGTCCAATACTCTGGGAGATATAGTTCATAAAAATTCTTCTCTGTAGGCTTTGTGGAGCCCATCTGCCTGCCAAACTATGGGCAGGAGTTTGAGGGGGGCACCATGTGCTGGATCTCTGGATGGGGGACAACTGAGGATGGAGGTGAGTCTGAACATTGAAAACAGCTGATTTCTAGTGTATAATTTCACCCACCCAACCACAGCTACATTTTAAATTGGACGTAATGTAATAAGTTAATAACTGTCATATTCATGGTCCTGCCCTCCCTGGCACATACATACTTGAAACTGCATTTTTTTCAGGAGAGCCCAGTGTGGTTCTGCGCTCAGCCATAGTGCAACTCCTCTCCACTAAGACCTGCAACCAGCCAGAGGTTTACCAGGGCTGGATCTCCCCATGGATGATCTGTGCAGGATACCTGGAGGGAGGAACCGACACCTGTCAGGTACAGGTTTTCTTTAAGTCGTAGACACCAATGTTCACTGACAATAAGAATTTACAGTTCTGATTGCAAATAAGCATTCAGCTAAACATAGTCTGAAAACTTAATTGATTGAAGCTACATAATGATCTGACAGGATGTTGAACTAAGATATTTTCCTTGCACATAACATTAATACATAAATATGCACACTATGAAGACCAAGAAGCAGAAACTGGATCAGTTTCAAGCTCAGTCCCCAACACGTTCTGGATTTCATACTTTTCCCCCCAGTATTTTTGTGATTTTTGGTCAAGACCACAGACACTATGTAAGTCTACCAGTTTGTTTGTACATTTAAAATACAATGAAGAGGTGTCAGCCTTACATTTTGAAAGATGATCAGGCACTACATGCACTCTGTGTAATATTGTGTATTTTATAAGCAGTTGTGGAATTTTCTTTGAAGAACTGCTGAAATTATGACTGAAAAGGTGAAGTTGGAACTCATCAAAATTTGTTGATTATATTTATAACTGTAATAAGAAGGGCTGGTGATTTGGATAGTGAGATGGGGACTCTGTATGAGTGTTTTACTGGTGTCTCCTCAGGGGGACAGTGGAGGTCCTCTGGCCTGTAAGGACTCATCTGAATGGAGGCTGGTTGGAGCAACCAGCTGGGGAAGTGGCTGCGCTGTAAGGAACAAGCCGGGCGTTTACACTCGCATTACACATTCGCTCAGCTGGATCCACCAACAGATGGAGGTCAGTACATGACAAGCTCTGTCCTGTTTCAGGACCCACCTACAGCGGTTAGGTTACTACTTAACATCTTCCTCATGCCCAATAAATATCAGCATGTTTCTGCAGGACACACACATTTGAGTTTGGGATACTGAGGAACACTACGGATATTCAAACAAAGGTTTTGCATTTGTAAGAGCCTCGTCAGCCCATGATGATGGACTACATACAATGTAAACATACTCTTCAACACATTTTGATTTGTCACAGTAGGAAAAGCACAGGTTTAAGGTTAAAAGTTAGCCATCCTACCACCAGGCTAACTAAGACCAATGTTTCCATGGTAACAATCAGTGACATCTGCTGACTAGTGGCACCAGACGTCAGAAAATAGGAAAACATGGATCACAAATTGGTATTGTTAACAGTGTTGTGGAGCGAGAGATGAGAAGGGAAAGAGTGTTTGGAGAGAGCAGTAACCTGTTAGAAATATACAGCAGTGAAGACACTGTCCACAGAAACTATCCTGAGCGACAAGTTAGCATGAGCACCGAACCCTGACACATTAAGAGGCTGCAGCGCACAGGTCTGCAGTGAGAGCAAGTTCTTTTGAATTGTTACATTTGAATGGTCACAGTAAAATGTTTGAAACAAAGTCTTAATTTACCCAGAATTCATGGCAAATGAATCCTTCTTAAGATAGTCAAGAACTAGACAGCTTTCTGCAACAGATGAATTTATATGTCTACTTCTCAGATCTATCTATCTATAAACCGGCCCTGCAGTAATGAAGTCGTAATAGTAGAGCCATTATTTTATGGCTTAAAGATGGTCACAAGGTTCTTCTGAGTGAGGAATTGCATTTCAGTGTCTTAAAAACATTTTAAAGGGGAATTTGAAGAACAGTCCCCTTTTTCTCCAGTTAAACCCTGACTAATTGACCACTGCACAGCACCAGCTGTTGGTGACCTTGTTGTGTTATCCTTGACCGACAGCTGGTACAGCAGCTGGCGAGGTAGTCTTATTGGCCTAATTTGAGCTGTCTTTATATGGTAAAATCTTTGAAATACCACTCCTGACCCCAAGTTCCTTTCACCATTTAGATTGTGCAATACGAGTACATAAACTGGGCCTTGTTTCCATGTACGCTGCTGGTTAGTGACCACACAGAAAATGTCTCACAGGTCACATGGAGACAAACTTCAGTCACTGAAATGAGAAAATCAGTTGCAGGAGTTTGTAAGCAAACAGCCGCTGGAGGACTTTCCCTTCCTTGATATATTCCTTGATTTCCTCATTACAACCTTAAGTTCATCAAACTTTTCTTTACTATGACAGCGTTATCTCCATAAACTACATATCAAAACCCAAGATTTTACTTTTTATGGAAATATCGAAGATGCCATACACATCATTTTATTAATATTTTCACTAAATTCTGCATATTTGATGGTTTTGGAAACACAAGTAAAAAAACAAAAAAGTGTAACTTAGCATTATGCTTGGCCTTCGAACAGCCTGAGCATCAGATCAGATGTTGCTGCTTTAAAACTCCTCTTAAAATGTACTTTTGCACAATGGCTTTTACGAACAGCTGACTGACTAGACGTCTGTGGTCATGAGCTATTGGATTTGATTTCTTTCATTGAGTTTTTTTATGTGTGTATGTATATTCATGATGTTGTCCCTACTGTTGCTTATGTTTTGAATTTCCTTACCTTGGAAAGCACATTGTGCTTATTGCTGGAAATGTACTTTCTAACTAAAATGATTATAAAAATGTTCCATTTCTGTTGTCTTTCAGAGAGAAGAGGCTATCAATTCTCCAACTCTGAGAATGGGCAATTGAATCGCCTAGTAACTTCTCACGAGATTCTGTTTGGATGTTTCCACATTTGACAAAATAAAATAAACAAACAAACAAAAGAACTATAGATGTAAACTGTATTACACCAGAATGGAAGAGCCTTTGATCCATACAAATTCTGTTGGGGGGCAAAGCTGATGGGAAAACAGAGAAGAGACGTGCACAGCAGAGAGTTAGGCATCATTTATTCCAAAATAGAAAGCTCTAAGGCAAAACAGACGAGAGAAAAGTGAACAACGCTTCATAAAAAGCGAGACAGATGCAAGTGAGGAACTGAGATCTCAGCGAGGGCCCACCCAGAGTCACTACACCCTCAGGTTGCATGAAACCATTTCAAGTCTCAACTTTACAAGAGGGATATAAACCAGATTACTGCAACTACTGACAACTGTTGTACAATACAATATTAGAGATATTCAAACAAGAGGCACCCCAATTTGTGCATTAATATCAATATATTGATAAAGAGATTCAAAATCTTTCACTACATGTGTATGTAGTGGCAAGGGGATCAACAGAGGCTGCAGCACTTAGCCCCAGTCTTCAGGCAGGCAATGAATAAGGAGTCCAACTTTCCAACTACTCTGTTTTCAACGCAGTAGCATGTACATGTACATAAATAAAAGTTTAATGCGTGCAAAAAGTTGTTGATAATGGAGTTCATATCTCACTGTGGATACTGCCCTTCCAAGGGTTTCCAGCTCCCACCCTTGTGATTGTGTGATTAGCATAGTGTTCTGGATTGTGCATTTGAGAAAGTGACGCCTACGCTACTACTGTAAAATGATTAAAAGACGCAATGCATGGTATACACAATGAGGGTAAAACTGGAGCTGTATTTAAAAAGTCTGAGCACTGCAGTCAAGTTACTGGGTATGATGTTGCAGTACACAAAGTAAAATTAGAACCACACAAGTGTTCTGCAGTTTAGTGTCTTTTTGACCAATTTCACAGAGGGTCAGACTTTTTTTTGTGCTTCTTGGCAAGAATTATTTAGAAAAGAACACAGGTAAGGCCTTGTTAGTATTGTAAGTTTAAAACCAATTTAAATAGAAATTTTAATCGGCATTCAATTTCTTTTTCTGTTTTTTAGAAAACTTCAAGGAACCCTGGAAAACAGAGTCGCTAATTATGAATCTGTACATAAATATTCCTTACAAAACAGAACACAAAAAGGAAACAAAAAACACAAATTTTATATGTTTGTATATAAAAATAAGCATCTCTCCACCCCCCACCCCCCCCAATCTCTCCACTCAGGCTCTGCTCGGCCTGCAGGGGCCTGTGTGAGAGCCATGGAGTCAGTCGTAAGAGTGCGCACATCTACTCAAAACACAAGCATGCAAAAAGACAAACCCTCACAGATACAACTTTAAAGTGTTGGCATCCAAAATGAGAATTCAGCTGGGGACGGGAACAGGGGCCAAGAAAAAAAACCAAAAACATAAATCAGTCAACATTTATTAACTGAGCATACAAACTTGCTTCTGGTGTTTTTAACACTTCTTTTTTTCTTCCGTTTGATTTAATCTTGTTGAGCTTAAATATACAAAAAAAGTGCACTCGCATACATCAACTAAATGATTAAAAATGGTTTCTGAGATGAAACTCCTGATGTACATACACGCAGCATAAACCGCCGTTCAGCAGGGTGAAGGGTTGGAAGAGTGCAGGACCGTCCCCGTTAAGTCCTGTAGTTGTGCTCTATGTAAACCTAACGTGTGTCTGTCTATACTATGTTTCATCGTGTCTTTGTTTTCTGTAGACCTATTTATGCATGTCTTGTGTGTACGTGTAGATCAGAGTGTGAGGGAGTGTGTCCTCTACTGCAATGAGTCGCTGTTGTCCAGGCCCAGCCCGGCCATGTCTGCATCGTCATCGTCGTCTCCACTGTCCCCCGACTCGTCTTCACTGTGGCCTCCCAGCATCACTTGCTGTACCGCCAGTGTGGCGCCATCCGACGTCAGGCTCTGCAGACCCTCCACGTTCATTGTCACCATTGTACCTGAGAATGAGAGGACATAATGAATCTTTAAAAGCCTATTAATAATGAATGTTCTCCAATTATTTAAATTTGGATTTAAAGTCCAATTGGTTGAGAGAAAACAAACGTGCACTGTAGCCTGTATGTCATGTGCAGACCGTGTGTTGTTAGCAGTGGTAATGAAGAGTAAGGACCACACCAGCATCTACCTGGACGTGCAGGTATGTTTACATGCTAAATAGCTATCCAACTATCAAAGTGACACTGGCAGGCCACTTTTTGCTGGCTCGTTCAGGACAAGACGTGTGTTCATGGCTCAAAGTTAGATAAGAAGGAAACTTTAGCAGGAAAGCTCATGTGGATGGTTGCTCAAAGTCTGTGGCTCTTGTGTTGTGCAGGAGGCTGCTGTCCGGCTAAGTGTGACCACTGCTCTGCCTACGAGAGCTGACTTTACATCTATGTAGATGGATACTAAACGGTATTTAAACTGAATAAAGTATAATTAAAGATAAGGGGTCAATCATGAAGGGAGCGCACCGAACAAGTAATTTACAGAAGCATGCGGTGGCAGACAACAGTTACACTTTAAAGCTGTAGGAAGCTCCAAATCCTTCATTTGTACCAAAGAAGGAATGAATTCATGTGTTGTGATCCTGCCTTCAACTTCAAGTGTCATCAAAAAGGCTTCAGAGCTTCCCTGCTGTTGCTTTGATTGTATTAGTTCATTTCCTGCTTTAACACTCCTGCTGGGTGTTGCCTTTGATGTGTGACTGACAGGTTCAGTAACTAGCTAGTTAGACTTGTTAACCTTTGTATAGACCAGAGTGTAGAATTATACAGGAAAGAGCTGGACTATATTTATATGCATTTTAACACATTTCACCAGGACTCCAGATTTTGCATCCAGAATGCCTGGTCCTTCTAGCCGGACCAAAGGACCAAAATAATGCACACTCTTGATCACTTGTACTCACTTTATTTTCATCATGATGAAGGTCTGGAGACTGAACGTTTTAAAGTGAGCACAAGTCAGAATCTTTTGATACCAAACCAGTTGGGACCGATACATTTGTAGGGACGTTGGTTGGCATTTTGTAAGATCAGGAACAGTGACATTTTTTCCAAATGACTGTGGGATGTGATGATGTACTTGTTACAGTTTCATTTGACACCATAGAACACAGCACGCATCTCTCAGTCCCTCTCCCTTTCTCTGCTCACAGTAAATTACAGACCTGTCACACTACAACAGTTTTGTGCAGCTAATGTAAAGCTGCATTTCTAAAGTGCATTCATGTCCTATCAGAAACAAAGTGACCAGACCATGAAATTCTGAACCCATACTGATCAATTAGTGACATATATTATAAGGTAGAGATTTGGATAAAACTATGTAATTCTAGATCAGGTTGTGTATAGGTTTAAATTAATTCCTTCACCTCTTGAACCTGAAAAAAAGTCATCATCTCCACTACTTATAACATACTAAAACCACACATACAGGGGGAGTAGTAAAAGACATACCAGATAAAGACTCATTTTTTGTTTCTATTTAACTTAATAAAAACTGTACATAAACACTGCTGCGTACCGTCTGGCATGGTAACCTGCTGATGAGTGCCTCCCCCGGTGGCAATGGAGTCGGGCCAGAAGCGCTGCAGAGGCCGGTTTTGAGGGGTCTTCTTCTTGGTTTTTGGTATCTCAGAGGAGCTGGCGTCCAACATGGGCTGCAGAATCCGCCTCCGTGCATTTATAAACCTGACAACACAACACAACTCGGGTTGGTTTTCCTCTGTGTCGCAGTACTGGCTGGAATGTGTCGCAGACCATTACACTTCTAGTCCTGACAGGCTAAAATTCCCCCAATCAAGCAGCACACTTGTTTCTGCCGGTCCAAGATGGATAAATAAATGTAGCAAACGAGCAACAACAGGTGGAATAAAATGACATGTATGACCTGGAATCTGTTCTCTGTGATCCTGAGATCTACAACACATGCTGTTTTGTTTTGTTTTTGATCTGTTATCCATTAAAACAGCTTTACCTTCAGCTTACAAATAATTCGGCAAACTACATTGAGTTGCATTTTCCAGAAGGATTTATTTAACGATGAAATGCAACAAGTAGACATTGTTTAATGACAGCAGGTAAACTCAGTTGTTCAGGTGGGCATGGGAGACAATCATCTGACTGACGGTTTAATGTCTCACAGTATTGGATTTTGTTTTGGTGGGCCAGCAGGAAGATGACACTCAAACTCACCAGTTGTTGACCTGCAGAAGTGTCAGGTTTGTCTGTGTGGCAATCTGTTTCTTTTCATCCTCTGTTGGATATGGATGCTACAGAAGACAACGGGGAAGAAATTCTTTAGTGTGTGTTTTTTTTTTTTTTAAAGGACTGAATGGTTACACAGGCAAACATTTGATGGACAGACTCACCCCAATGTGCTGAAAGAGCCACGAGCGCATGACATTTGTGGCATGTTTGGGTAGAACGCCACGCTTGTTCTTGGTTGAGTTGTCATCGTGATTAAAGAGGTTCAGGTCCTGGTGAAACTGGAGCTGGAGCTGAGCAGACAGACGTCCATTTAGCCACCTTTTTTTTTGTTCATGTCACCAACAACTCATTGCTCTGTTCATATTTCCACACAATTTCAATTTGGATTTCAATTTTAAACTTCGAATGCCAACAAAAGGTTGACAACTAAGCCACTACGCTCCAAAAATCACAACATCTGAAACAGCAGCGGATGTGAAGTACACACGTGGACAAAAGTGTTGGTACCCTTCGGTTAAAGAAAGAAAAACCCACAATAATCACTGAAATTGAATCACTGAAAGGCCACCCCTTAGTTATGCTGCTATAGGCCTAGACTGCCGGGAGATGTTCTAGGATGCACTGAGCTCCTCTCTCTCCTCTCCATTTGTACACACCCTTATCCCATTAATGCTTGTCACTAATTCACCTTCTTCCCCTAGCTGTGTGCTTCTCTCATCTCCCCCCCCCCTTCTCTCCCTCTGAGGATTTCTGCAGGTGTTTCTGCCTCCGCTGTAGAGT
>JAVQJL010022435.1:0-21235 GCA_036024295.1 Nannoperca obscura | reverse complement strand
CTCAGCAACTCTTCTGTTACCTCAAACTGGTCATTAATACCTCTGATGAAAATAGCTAGCTGGGCATTGTCGGTTTTGTCTGTGCTTTCATCAAGCGCCACAGAGTATGCAGTGAAATTGATAGCTTTGTCGCGTAACTGAGCATAAATGTCACTCGATAACTCACTAATCCGCTCTGCCACTGTGCTCGCTGATAGAGCGATATTGTTGAATAAGCTCTTCTTTTCTGGACACATGATATCTGTAACTTGCAACATGCAGTCCTTCAGAAACTGCCCTTCGGTGAATGGCTTTCCCGCTTTGGCGATTAACTCACTCACCACATAACTTTCTACAACTGCAGCATCAGCATCCTTCTTGGCTTGATGGAAAAGACTTTGCTGCGACGTTAGCCCTCTCTGTAGCTGCGTGGCTCATTTTTCCCTTTCATCTCCCTGGTACTTCTCATACTGTTCTCCGTGTTTAGTCAAATAATGGCGCTTGAGATTATATTGTTTTAGAGCAGTGACTTTTTCCTTACATATCAGACAGGTAGCATTTGCATTGAACTCCACAAAAAAATACAGCAATGTCCATCTTTCTTGAAACTGTCTGTGTTCATCATCCACTTTCCTTTTCGATTTGGAAAAAGACATCTTTGTTGTCTGCAACCAAACTACAAATAAAGCGCCACAACCTTCTCTCTTCTGATCAAAAGCTGCCTGAGCATGTTCAGGCACCTTTGACCTCTATCATGTTGTGCCAAACTAAATATGTTTTTTTTTTGTAATTATCATTAGGTTTACTTTAAATCGGTATTAAACAACAACAACACAAGTATTTTATGAAAAATGTATTTTATGAAAAAATTATTTTGCGGGCCGGATTTTATTATATTTTTAACATCAGGTGCGGGCCGGTGGGAGAGGGAGGGGGGGCCGTAAATGGCTTGCGGGCCGGCAGTTTGAGACCCCAGCTGTAGACTGATAGCAAGTGATTAACTAGAAACTTTAAGGTGACAAACGGTGCATAATGCATAACATTGAAGCCTTTTCCTGTTCTAGTCAAACAGAATATTGCCTATTGTGAGTTGCTATGAAAATGTCCTTAAATATTATATCACCTCCACTTTTTCAAACATAATTTCCAGAAATATGGGCCACATTTTTGGGCCAATACAGTAATTGCAGCGAAGACTTTGCCCACCAACTGAGTTCATTCCACCTCAGTCAGGATGCAGAGACAATTTAGCTTATAGGTCACACAGGTTAACTCCAATTTAACCACAGTCTGTGTTGTAAATGTTGCAAGACAATGGGTACAGAATTGTTTTATATAAAATAATGTTGTTTGTAAACAAATCATTGTGCAGCATTGTGGAGCAGATGAATAGCTGTCACAATTCAACTAAATGTTTGTTTATTTTCACTTTCTAATTCATACAATACAGTAATCTAATGCATTCATTTCACTTTGGCACTTTAAAGCACCCACTCTCTCTAAATCTTTCCTGAATAACATCCACTCACGAAAATCAAGTTTAGTGTTTACAATTCTAGTAAAACCACCATTTTTTTCTTCAACAGAATAAAAGCACAGCAGTTGTAGTAAGGGAAGGCAAGGCAGCTTTATTTATATAGCACATTTTAAACAGAGGCAATTCAAAGTGCTTTACATATGCAAAGTAAACATTACATTCAGAACAATAAGAATAAAATCAATTAAGACAAAATGAAATGAGATAAGATGAAATGAGATACATAAAATGAACTAAAATACAGTTACAGTGCAGTAAAAGTTGCCAATGCAACAAAGGAAACCAAAGTACAATAAAGAAACAAGTTATGCAAACGCACAGGAGAACAGCCAAGTTTTTAATTTAGATTTGAAAGTGGCGAAAGTCGGGGCACATTTGAGATCTAGAGGAAGTTGGTTCCATCTGTGTGCAGATATCTAAATGCAGCTTCACCCTGTTTGTTTCTGACTCGAGGTTCAACCAGCTGACTGCCTCCTAAAGATCTAACTGCCCTACTGGGTTTATATTCTTCAAGGAAATCAGAGATGTATTTTGGCCCAAGATTATTGAGCAAATTATAAACTAGCAACAGCACTTGAAAGCATGCCAAGTCTTGTCTGGACATGAGACCTCTAAGCCTTGCTATTTGTATGAGATGATAAAATGCAAATTGAATTACCGCCTTGATGTGGCTGCTCAGGTCTGAGTCTATTAATACACCAAGATTTCTAACTTAGGTGTTTGTCTTTATATCCCTGGAATCAATCTGAGTAATAGCTTGAATGCAAATTAGCTCTATGCCAGAGCCAGTAACAGTAAATAAACAAAATCAATACAGGTAGTGTTGCAGTACATTGATAAAATGTAACAGTCCTGTGCTTAGCAGTGTATCAACTATGCTAGTGTAAGATAGTGTATGCCCAGTTAGTTGCCATTTCATGAAGCTTGGTGTGCTGCTGTGTTATGAGGAATTCACATAGAATCAGGCACTGTGGCAAAAACGCAGACTTTCCCATTAATTTGTACCGGAGAACTGTGTTCAGACAGGGGGTGCTGCAAAAAACACAGTGGCCTGCAGCAGAAAAGTTGAGACGGGTTCAACTTTTGGAGAAACGCAACCCAATTTCATGCTGTGGCAGCCAATCAAACCTGCGATCAGACCGACAGATGCCCAGGTGAAGAAGAACTTTGTAGCATTAGCTGTTGACCTTAATATTCCGCTGATCAATCTGTTCCGTGATTACTGTACATCAGCTGTTCAACTCTGCCACGAGGCAGTACAAAGACATTAATCTCAGTGCAGTGGCTTGGCTTGTATCTGTCTTCAAACTGGGATAACTGTATAGTATCAAACACTCGCACACCGCTGCACAACCCTGCGGCGATTTGCCACAACGCCTGATTTTACGTGAAAACGTCCTTACCTGGTGATTCCAACGTTTCTGGATTAGAGCCAGACTGGAAAAGTTGAGGTTGCGATGTTGAATGCAGTCCTTGCTGTGCAGCATTCTGAAGGTGCAAGTTGGAGGAAACCAGTCGTTCCTTTGTTCTCTTTGCAGAGTTTGCAGCTCTCTTGCTTCGATACTCCTGTTGCTCTTAAAGTTACCTTAGACAGCAGACTAGACAGCAGACTTTTGGGCATAGCTGCTAGCGCTAAATAAGCTTGTTTACCCCAGGTTAGCGGTGTGCTAACCTGGGATCTTACGCAGGCTCTCGCATCGCTACTGTAAGAAGAGAGTTCAGTGTGTCTGCAACAGTGGAGAGAACCTCCGTTTAGAGGAAAGAAGGGGGAAAGAGTGCGAACGAAAGGGGAGCTGGAGTTTAGTTCACCTGTTTAGTGTCGTCATCCAGGAGACGTGAGGTTACTGTTACAGGAAGTGATTGGAGGAGAGCAATGTCATGGCAACCCATCCAAATACTTCAGTCTGAACCAAAATGGTGGAACTAACGACCAGCCAACACACATAAAAACTGATACCTTGATGGACTGGCATAACATTTGGTGTGGACATCGATGCTCCCAAGAGGAACAAACCTATATGATTTTTGTGACTGAGAATTTTTACGTTTGGCCACAATCAGATTTCATGTCCCCAGGCCTATTACTCAGTGACATTACATTTGCTGTGGGCGGTCCTGCTCCACAAAGGAGAAAAACGACATGTTTTTGAGACCTCATCACCAAACCCTTAGACCACCATCTTATTTTATCCACCATTTTATACAACTAGTTTGTCATCTACCCAGAGCCATTTGTTATCTAAATTAAAATTTAGATAACAAAAGTCTCCTGCTTTGGTCAGCTGTACTTTAAACTCTTAAAGAAAATGGCATATGTAAGCATTTGTAAGAGACAAGGAGGACAGGCCAATCTTCATGGTAATTGTGTTGATATTCCCGGTCACATAAAAAGGACCTAAATGATGCATAAAGATTGAAAAAGAGTAAAGGTCATCCTACTTGTAATAACAAGGTCATATCTTGTTGAATAATTTGTGTCTTGTTGAAGCCACAAATTATTTTGCCCTAGTGTCTCAAAATAATAAAATCTTGAATTATACACTTTCAACAAAAGATTGTGATACAGGCTCTTTCAATTCTTTTAAGGACATACACTACTCAGCTGAATGTGAACGGGGTATTCTCTTCCACTCCCACCAGAGATTCGTGTTTAATTCTTGCTGTGAGTAAGTTGCTCACTCATCTTGTGGCAATAACAGGTACTTCTCACATGCTGTGAAAGTCACAGCCAGGGATGGATTAAATAAAAAAAAGGCAAATTTTCTACCTACATCATGGTGACATTCATCGCCACCACTGGGATGTCTTGAAGGTGCGCGCCGCCACAGTCCAGCTCCAGGTCTCGGCACTGGCAGAGCTCGGGAACGACACCCAACACTGGAGAGATGGAGGGAGAATATGTCAATCAACTGGTCATTCTGCGGTGCGCCGCAGGAAGTGTCAAGACTGAAGCTGTTGGGAAGAAAGGCAACCTTGTCCTGCTGAAACAGAATTCAAGTCCTGAGATTAAAGCACCAGAGAAAAATATAAAAGCAGAATTTATGACTTAGAGGGTAAACACAGGATTGCAATAGTTAATAACAGAACCAGATCTCTTAGGAAATCAAAGTTTGGATGTGCAAGATGTGATGAAACAGAGCAGATAAGTTTGTTTAACAAGCCTGTCCTTGTTTCAAGGACACATCAAAACAAGCTTCAAGGGCAGTTAATTAAAGGCTTACCTTTGACATGCAAACACAACAAATTTCTGTCCAATACTGATCCTGTGTAGCTGTAGCTGTGTGAAATGAATGAATAACTTTAATACTGCAGTTGGTTGAAAACTGGATTTTACTTTTATTTTGGTCATCATTGGATTGACGAGAAGCCTGCAGACATTGGAACCTGTCATTTTGTTGTGAGTTATTCCTTCAGGCTCATTTCCTTAATAACATCATATCTCGCCAACATGGCACTTCCCATAAAACAGCTCTTTTGTTGTGAGTTAGGACAGGATCCTTTTAGCAGTAAGGGCATTAAACTTTCAGCGTTAACACGACAAAAACAGGTCAAACTACACCTGTGTGTCTTGAGTTCTGCATTCTGTATAATATGCTGATGAGAGTCCTGCTTTGTTATACTAAATCTGAATGAGTGAATGAAAGTAAAACATGCTTAGTCACCACTTACTTCTACCGACATTACTTTTACTACATGGGGACAACCCCAGTGGATATAAATGCTTAGCATTCATACTGTAATTCTGAACCATGCAAAAGCTCCAACATCAGCATTCGGACAGTAAAAGGAGAGTTCCTGGAAATAAAAATGAAAAGGTTCTCCTGGTTTCAGTGTTAATTTGAAGTCATGCCATTAAAACGCACAAAAATACCAAAAAGGTAGGGAAAGTATAACAAGGTTGGGAAAATAGCAACATGTATTTGTACACATCTTACAAATCATGCTGCCATTACAATGCATGTACATGAAAGCTTGATAGAGGCTGACCAACATATCTAAAGGATAACTATAACATTGGCTTCTGTAACAGATTTTGTAAACCTTGTCGAGTAAATGTTGATTATAGGCTTTATGTATTCAGAGCACATTCACTATTTCAATTAAGGGACGGACTGAAACTTCTTCTGATTTTGAAAGAAAAAAACACTGGCTTTAAACAAAAAGCTGAGGGCACATCAACAGAACTGATTAAAAAGGCCCTGACTGATGGTCCAAATCGCACACAATGGACAAATTCACAGTGCAAATTGATTGAAGAACTATTTTTAAGTCTGAGTGTCAGAGAAGAGAAAATGCAGCCCCCCCAAAAAGTTACTTTAAACGGACTGCTAAAGACCATTAAAATACAGTTATGTAAAAACATTAAGACACACCATCAAATATTCAGTTCTTCATTAAGAAATGTTGACATATCTATGTATAATCTTGTTTTTATTTCTCTGGAAAAGAAAGTGATTTAATTGCAGGTAAACAACAAAAATTTAACTTGCTTAACTCATTAAATAAAAGATATCAACAACAATGCATATTCTAACAGAGGAAAAAGTTAGAACACCCTACCCTCTAACAGCTAGTGTTACCTCCTTGGCTGAAATAACTTCAGTGAGACGCTTTTTGTAGCCATCTAGTCTCTGACATCAGTCTGAGGAAAGGTTGCTACACTCCTCAACGCAGAATTATTTCAGCTGTGAGCGGTGTAAGGGGTTTCTTCTAATTGTTTCTTCTAATTGTTTAGTTACATTACTTGAATCTCTCAGTATTGTGAAAATTGATATTAAATATTCCTATGTCCAAATATGAAAATACACAGGCTGAATTTTGGACTGTATCTCTTTCAGATTGAAATACAGTAACGTTCTTTCAGTTCCATAAAAACAACTAAAGGTTTAGATAAAAGGGAGCCTTTTAGTTGTGAGGCCCACCATTTCTGTTAACCTGTTGCCATTTTCAGCCTAAGTAGAAAGGAAATTGAGGAAAAAATATACTCAGAAATCCCCTCCATGAATAGCAATAACTGTGAATGGGTTTGTGTTGTTAGGAGCAAAATCTCCTGGTAGGGTCTCCCAAATTGGTCCAAGTGATAGCCCAGACTAAGTACAATTAGCACTTTGAATTGCATCCGTGTACGAAAGGTGCTATATAAATAAACTTGCCTTGCCTTGCCAATCAAAAGACCCCTATAAATTGGCTTTGATTATGTTTTCCCTGAAGACATGAAACCTAGACGCCCTCCTGAAATCAGGCCTGTCCCAATAGATGAGAATCAGTGTTTAGGCGGAGATAGACAAGCTGCCATGAAGTAGAAATGTGATAGTGTTGCTATATTTACAGTGAGGGTCAAAACACAACATTACAGATTACAGAAAGGGTGGGACAACTCTTGTTATTTGTGATTGCACAGAATTCAAGTCATGTGACACAAACTTGGCAACCTAATATTTGCAATATAAAGCAGCATCTAGCATTATGCTAGCAGTTATGCTAATTAGTAGTCTAGTTATCTGTTAGTCAAGTGAATGTTGTAACATTAGTTTTCCACTATTTAATAATGGCATGTAAGGTTTAAAAGGTTTTGGAGACATCACGGATATGTGGAGATAAATGTAATTGTAAAGTTTCTCTAACCGAAGCTGTCTTTGGTTGTCATGTTACCATCATCTGGCTGGACACAAACCTTTGATAAAGTAGCACAACAGGCAACACCCTACTGAACTATATTTTTGGAAATTGAAAGGTAGGTGTATTTTTTTATGTTAATGTATCAGTAGGAGAGTCAAGACACGAGCTGAATGAGGAGCTTACTCAGAAGAATATTTTACACATTACACAAAAGTCACAAAGCTTGATGTCATGGCTTAAAACAAAACCTGACAATTTGTTGATTTGTTTGGGACTTAATGTAATTTAGTTCAGATGGCAAAGTAAAAGTGTAATTTTGTCAACAATTAGGCTATGCAAGCATTATTCATGTTTACATAGATCAAGTCTGACAAATAAATGGCCAACTAAATATACAGCTGTCAAAATATAACCCATTTAATTGAAAGTACCTGACGAAAAGCATTATATGAATGCAGATTGATAGTTTTATACTTCAATTTGCAGGATATATTAAACTTTCTAAACAAGCTGAGAGAAGACTTGATTGAGTTAATGGGAAATAAAATGGGTTTATTTACATGCAAAAAAAATGTTCAGGAAGGAACATCAGAAAAAACACAACTATAAGGTTTTATAGATAAATAGAACTTGATATGTTAAAAAAACAGATTTCCTCCATATCCAGTTTGTACTGTATTTACACATTGTACTGGGTATAACACTCATTTGGCAATGTCAGAGGTGGCAGCTGAATCATTTTATCTTCTTTTGTGTGAAAGACTATGGAATTTTTTTTCTCATGTTCTCTTACATTCAATCACTGCAGCTACTTCACGAGACATTTGCTAGTTTTCCTCAGTCTTGGTTACACACATTTAGCTTTGCTTTCTTTACAAGCAGAAAGCAGAAAGTGCATTGAATGAGGGGGTGAATGAAATAGTTAAAAAGTAAATTCAATTTTAAGAAATGGAGGAAAGAATCCTTAGTGCACTGCCATTATCCTTAATTTTTTTATTTGTGGCATTGCTGAACAAATAAATGTTTACCCTGTTGGCTGCCAGTCTTGATCTACATTCATGTCATTAAAAAAATGTAAACAACCATGTCTAGAATGTTTAGTATTAAAGCCCCCCTGCCTCACCAGTTTCGTTTAATAAAGAAATCTGTAACATACCATTCTATTTGCTGCCCTAAAGGACAATAAGAGACAAGGAGAAAATCTCAGAAAAATATATCACTGTTGATACAATGACAGCAATGAATTATAGATATTAATATAAGAGTAGTACAAATAGAATACCAATACTTACAGCATACGTTGGACTTTGTCTTAGTGTCATAGCTGGGCATTCCAAAATACTTGTCAAAAAGATGGGGCCATCCATTATTATCTCCTAGAAAAGAAAACATGACAAAGACAGGGATTACAACCCATCATGTGCCCCTCTGAACCAAACATCTTTTTTAAGTATAGTATGAGGCAGTTTAAATGTTCCACTCGCTCCTCGCTCTTTGGTGATACACAGACAGATGCATATGTGTTGCTGTAGGTAAGATGAATTACTGTAGCTTTACGTTGGCTATAGGTAAATACAAACACACAGGCACTGGCCTTGCACAAAACACTAGCATTGGTTGGATGACATTAATGTTTAGAATTATCCATTAATGTCACATAGTACAGACATATTCTAATGTCCTTTAAAATGCATTCTAAATAATTCTAGACTGCCAACGCTACAATGCTACTCACAAAACACAAACATTTTAGTTTTTTATTGATTTGGGTTTGGCAAAATTTATCTTTTTGTACACACACTTTATACACAATACACATACATATTTGTATATTATTTCTGCATGGTAGTCATTGTTGTACACTGTGTCAATGTAAAAAGAAAGCTTCTGTTTTAGCTGTATTTTTAAGTGTTTCTTTAGTTTTGTTGATATTAACCAATCCAGTTTAGGGCTGCACCTATCAATTAATCTGTCAATCCAATTACTTGCTCGATTCATCAGTTGATTTATAAAATGTAAACTAATAAGGCTCAGTTCTCAGAACCTAAGGTGATGTCTAAATTTCTTTTGACAAAAAGTCAGAACTCAAGGTTCACAAACAGGCTTTGTCCACAGTTTAATTTAAACATGTCTAATTGTCGCCTGTGTATCTACACAGGAGGCGTTTCAGCATCACATGCATCCTAGTTTGTTATTATTTAGTAGCAGTGTTATTTTTTAGTCTTGCTAGCAGCAACATATCTCAACATCCTACTATTTTATGTTCCCCAGAGGATGACTTGTATTAACTTGCATCCCTTTGACTCCCTTGAAGTCCCTTTTATTCATGTGGTGTTTCTATAATTCTATCCAGAGCCCATGTATACATAGATGGAGACGACATACCAATGTGTAAACCTGTTTGTGTACAGTATTCACTGTAAAACATACTTATATGTAGCACTTATAAGGAATTTGCTGAGGTTTATGATCAAAGCCACTGCAGTAAGAGTGCCAGGGCAGTGACAACTTGCCCTCCCTCTGTTATTTGCTGTAGAGTTTTGTATAGCATATAGTGAGCAGCAGTACTTCAAATGCATCGGGAGATCTCACACATTCGCCACAATTTAGTTATGAAATACAAATCTCACAAAGGGCAGTTGCTATGACTTCATCAGCTGTGATAAAAGCAACCTTGATAAAAAGACAGCTTCCCGTGTGTGTGTGTGTGTGTGTTTGGATGTAGGACATATACGTTTCAAACACTGAGCAAAGTGAGAGATATTCATGTCATATTAATCACACAGTGAAAATTAAAAAAACTAAATAGTACATTATTTATTCAAAGATACTATAAAGCACAATATTGAGAGGGAAATAATTTTTGTCACTCCACATCACTACTAGAACTGCCAGTGGTTGATCATTATATGATAGCTTTCTGGATATAGGTATTGATTTTCGTGAATTTCATGTTGATTGGTGTCCTCATTAATGACTCTTTATTTATCTTTGGGTCTTGATTATAAAGCTGCATTTATGAAAGCTATGTTGGAAACTGCTATGATAAATGGACCCTTGTGCTGCATGAAAAACAAATGTAAGAGATACTCTACTTACTATGGCAGTATGCATTATTCAAGTTGGTGTTTGATTTCATAGAACCAAACAAGTAACATGCTGGTTTATTTCACAATTAGCTTTTCTCTGTGGATTGTATTGGTATTGTTCTCACTGAAGCAGTGTTGATGTGTTTGTTATTTTGTCCAAACTATATATTATATTATATTATTTTGAAAACTATATGATGCAATCCAATGCAGCACAACGTACCACACATTACAGTGACTGTTGTATATAGAGATCAAAGAGAGGCAAAAAAGAAATGTTGAAGTACAAAAAGGATTTTCAGACAGTACAGCAGTTTTCAACTTTTGTTATGTGAATGTGAACAGGGTTGCTAGTAGTGATGTACCTACAGAGAATTATCATCTGAATCTTAGCTGTTAATTTCAGTTACTCATTTGTCAGCTGTTGCACTAATTTACTGAAGAAGCATTCAGCTAGAGCCAAGGGATGGATGATATGACTGGTCAATGAGTTATTGAACTAGAAAAATACATTTGCCCCATATTTTTACTTAATCTGGTTTTGTCAGAACTTGAAAAGTTAAAAAATATATAATTAAGGCTCAGTGTCCATTAGAAATCTTGATCATGTTTTTAAGTACTAAATCAATACAGAGAAGACTGCCAAAGAGGTTCCATGTACTTCTCAGTGAGTTGTTTAGAGTCATTGAGTTCACATGAGCCATGTATTTGGCAAAAGCAATGCTATCTCATGTAACGTTGCTGGTGTTCTTGGAGTGTCAACTTCCCCATATCCAATAAAGAGCTGAGTTATGTCTCCATTCTAAAAGTAAAAGCACGTTCAAATAAAATAGAATTCAAGTCAAGTAAGCAAACAAGCTAGCAGATATTTTGCCAGGTGACAACTGTGGTACAATTGGACAATCACTGTTTGGAGGAGGTGTTTAGCTAATGGCCATTTGCATCAGAAAAGGCAAAAGACAAAATATGCTGAAAATTTTAATATGTTTTTCTCACTGTGTGTGAATCTTCAAAGTTGTTGCAGTAATCTACATTCATGAAAGCCATGTATGGTTAAGACCCCACACCCACAAAATTGAGTTTTCACAATTAGTCACTGATACACATTATTGCAATATTATATTTAAATTATATTATAGCAGTCAACAGTTTAATTATAGGGGAAGAAAACCATACATGGGATTCTATGGTTTGATAAACCATGGAAGGGAAATGATCAGAATTTTACTGAGTCACTTTGAACTGTAGCTTCAAAGGCAGATTAATTTGTGACTAATTATATTATTGTGATGATAGACACAAATTAAATAGCACAAACAGACTGATGCTCAATCAAACCAATAATTTAAAAACAGATGGCGTCATTGCGGTTCAGAGATCAACAGCCAACGTTTTACAAAGGGGGAGGATAGGTATGGCCAATATATGGGAACATTGTGATGTAGCCTCCACAATATTTGAAGTGGAACCCAAATTGATGAGGTCTTTGCCTGCAGATACACAGACAGACGTAGAGAATGTCTTTCCAATAAGAACCCCTCTTCAACCATCTGTCTTTGTCTTAGGCTACACACTTCTCTGTGGGTGGGAACACTTTGTGTAAAAATGAACCAGATCTATCAGAAGAATACAGAAATATGATTGCAAACAATAGGTCAGACCTATATTGGTCCGGGCAGCATCCTAAACACACATCAGACCTGAATTACAATTACACGATAAAGCTGTGACTTCAATCCAGGTTCTCATGTTCTGGTGTCCCTGCTGGTTTTTAAACTTGTCATTTAATCAGGTACCACCTGAGACACCAAGCAAATGTAATCAGGTAGTAAGACACAACAGCAGCAGTTGTGTATCCCTGCGACAGGGGCTGATCACCACACCTACAGAGGATGTGTGTAACTATTTCTTATCATAATTGCAACAGGATCCAGAGAAGAGTTCTGCTTTTTCATAAGGGAGGCAGCCAGAGCACAAACAGATACATCCGGCTAGAAAAACATTTACGTTTAATTGGTAGAGGACTATTCTATATGATCAATGCTCTGTAGCAGATATGGGTCATAGAGAATATATCTCACAGTACAGGAAATTTGAATAACTCTTGGGGCGAGTGTAAGCATTTGCATCTTTGATAGCACAAAACACTTCCAACCTTATCTCTGAAGAGCCTTTGCTTCTCCATGAAATATTCAATTATGTGCAAATTCTCATTACTGCGGGAGAAAGCATATGTGAATGTTAAACTGGAAAAAAGTGACCGTAAAACAGTTGGATGGATTAATTGTCAGAAACAACGCCTTTGATTTTCATTTGAAAATCATTCACCACTGCACAATGGGCTGGAAATGATGCAACTATGTTCATCCATAAAAACACAAACAGTACATAATGCACAGTTGACTCATTGTGACTGTATGGCTTTCCTCATACACCTGAATTTCTGAATTTCTTTCGGAGGATTAACCTGTTAAGATCAGTGTCACACCAGCTAACTGAGCCACTGGCATTAAGGTTTACCACAAAAACTAATAAAATCAATTTTGGGTCTGGAATAAATGAACAGCGTCTTCAAAGATTGATTAAAATAGCTCAGGTTTTGCACTTAAGCCCTTTTCATACAGTAACCTTCATCCACAAATGTTCCTAAAATGATTCATGTCTGGTTCATGTTTACACTTTAGCAGCTATGCCACTAAATGACCCAGGAAAGACATCCACCCTGGATGTTTCTTTGCAGCACATTAGACTACTACTGGTTAAAGAGCAAGAGCCAATAACTGTTCTTCCCTTCTCATTGGTAATTTGCTAAGATCTAAGCTGAGAATAAATCTTACACCTTAGCAAACTAGCTCATATATTATGCATACTAAAATATCGATATACCACCTTCTTCTATTACTACTAATAAAAATAATAGTAATGTAATTAATCACACTTTAAAAAAGTGGCAACTAACAGACACATAAACACAAGCAGGGTTGTGACTTGAGGGTTTGAGGGTTGATTCTCAGAGCCAGCGTGATAGATTGGAGTGAGGAAGTGAAGAGGGAGTGATTGCCTCATCTATAGTAATCAATGCTTAGTTGCCATGAGACTGGGGGCGTAATGGACAGGAACAGTACTTTCAGGCATGATTGTGTCTAATCGGTCATGTTGTATATGAGGGAGAACTTTCAGATGACATCAATTTGTCTTATTGTGGAGGTGATGATGATTAAGGATTTAGCCTCTTAGTGGTGATTTGGAGAAGATTTGTAAAATCATTGTTTTGCTCACATTAAAGCAAAGCCTGTTTAGATTTTTTTTAAGCTTGCTGGTTTATGGTTGCTTTAAAGTGTTATTTTTTTTATCAGTGGAGACATACTTTGTGTGCATATCACGGTTGGCTAAGGCTGTTGTATGTGTGTAAAGACACAAATATGTGGTTTTGGGACACTTTTTTGACTTGACTTGATGTGTGTTACGTCCCCACCTAGAAGGTGCTAGGGGTTGTGGAAGGAACGAACACGCGACAGGAGGAAGTGACTCAAACACAGATTGTTGTGATGAAAAAGGAACTTTATTATAAACAAACAGAAAACGGTGGAGGAGGCCGAGACAAATGGTTGCACCAAAGTAACTGCAAATCAATATACCAAAACACAAGCCTAGCTGGAAAGCTTTTAACTAAGGAAACCATAAACCAAAAACCTAGCTATCTAATCTACAAAACAGTTTGTCAAAAAGATACACGGGCGGCGCCAACCGCTAGCTAGATTTACAAACAAAGGTTTACCTACGTGCGTGCTGTGTAAGGGGTACCCCATCTAATCTAGTCACCAGCCTCCCACCACGTACCTTCCTATGAGCACTCTGCGTTATAAATGAAGGAGGTACACCAAACAAAACGGCGGGGGGACCAGGCTGATTTTGGAACCGGAGCACCAAGGTGACGCTGGGCGCTGTGCGGGTGTTAGCAGCGGGGGCTGGCGTGGCTATGCTGGCAGCGTCTGGCTGTTGTCTCTCTCATCTCTCTTGCTTCTCTCCTCTCCGTTTCTCTCTCTTGTCTTTGTCTTTCTCCTCTTCTCTCTCCATCCTCTCTCTTTTCGCCGCTTCCTTAAACGGACTGTCCGTTGTCACCTGATTCGCTTCGGCCATTCTCCAGCTGCGATCACCTCCACAGGTGGAACTGATCCTGCACTCAGGTACTGAGGGAACACACACAGGTAGGGGGAGAGACAACCGAGAGGGCTACGCCCTCGCCAGAACCTGGCACGTAACAATGTGTGTGCATGACAAAGAGACTGTCAGGGTTGTATGTGTTTCTTCCTGTGGTTTCTGTTTGTTCTGTCAATTTGTGTGTGGGCAGGAGTTTATCGTTTCCTGGGCGTGGGCAGGCATTCCCGGACGTGGCGGAGCAGCTGCAGCTCATCCAGCAATCATCCTCCTTTTTTCTTATACCCGGTCCTGCTCTCCACTCGTCGCCAGATCGTACCGTTTACCAGTGTGGTAAATATGGCTCCGGCTGCTTATGTGGTATATGCTTTCCGTGTTACTTACCTTGTCTTCATTTGTGTTGTTGACTCCCAGCATTTCCTGGATCTGCCTGTCCTGCTGTTCTGCCTGCCCGGTCGGCTCCTCGTCTCCTCGAGCTACCTTGCTTCCTGTTTTGTCATCTTGTTCAATAAACACCCACTGAACCAATTACTGCCTTCGTTCTCTGCATTCTGGGATCCAGACCTCGCTTTCAGTTACAACAGAACGATCTGGCCACAAAATGGATCCCGCAGAGTTTCGAGCAGATGGCATGGATCTCCAGCGGGCTGTCGCCAGCCAGGGAGAATTACTGGGACAACATGATCAGCTCATGCGCTCCCTGGTGGAACAAAACCAAGGACTGGTAGGTCAAATGACTCTCCTTACCAGTCAGATTGCTGCCTTAAATTCTCGATTCGCCTCCTTTGACCTCACGGCTGGCTCCCCCCCGTCCTCAAACCCCGCTCTGCCGGTGAACCAGGCTGCACCAGGGCCACCAATCACCGCTGCGGCAGAGGCTCCCTCCACTACCCACGAGCCATACTCCGGGGATTTGGATAAGTGCCGAGGGTTTCTGCTCCAGTGCACCCTAGTTTTTCAGCAGCGGCCGCTTGCCTTCTCTGCTGACTTAACGAAGGTACGTTATGTTATCGGTACTACAGGGAGGGGCCTTAACATGGGCTGAGGCCCTGATTTCCGGTCTGGGGGAAGAGGTTTTGGATTATTCTTTGTTTGTGGAACATTTTAAAAATGTTTTTGACCATCCGGATCATTCGGGTCAAGCCTCCAGCCGGCTGGTGGACCTCCGCCAGGGCTCCAGGAGTGTGGCGGACTTCTCCGTGGACTTCTGGATGCTAGCGGCAGACGCTAGCTGGAACGAGAACGCCCTGGGCGGTGTATTCGTCAAGGCCCTCATCGACCAGGTGAGGGACAAATTGTCTGCCCGTGACGACCCCCCCAGTTTGGACGCCCTGGTTTCTCTGGCAATCAGGCTGGATAATCGTATCCGCGAGCGACGCAAGCAGCCAAATCGTTTCCCCGGTTCACTCCCGCCCCCCTCGCGGACTGCAAGGAGAGCCTGCCCGGCAGACACCGCCGGCCCCTCACTTCCAGTTCCGACCACAGGGGTGGAGCCCATGCATGTGGACTGAGCCCGGATCACCTCTGCGGAACGCCAGAGGAGATTCAGGCCAGGTGAGTGCTTTTATTGGGGCGGGCGGGGTTTCCCCTGGAGCGGTTCCCCTCTCCATTGGTCGTCTTCGCCCCGGATGGGCGTTCCATGGATCAGGTGGTGGAACCCCCCCCCATCCTTTCAAGTAACCACCGTGAACAGATGCGCTTTAAAATTATGTCGGCTCCCAAGACCCCTCTGGTTCTCGGTTTCCCCTGGCTGAGTCACCACAATCCTCGGATTGATTGGTCGGATTACGGGCTGGAGCGCTCACTGCCATGCCATCTGCCTGCGGTCTGCCCTGAGTCCCACAAAGAGGCTCCCACTCCCCTCGGCGCCGGAGCCCCATGCACTGTCTGAGGTACCTTCCACTTACCACGACCTTGCTGAGGTTTATTGTAAAGAGAGCGCCGTCCTTGCCCCCTCACAGGCCGTATGACTGCGCCATCGACCTTCTCCCCAGAGCCCCCCTGCCGGCTTTACAGCCTGTCCCGTCCAGAAAGAGATGCCATGGAGGGTTACATCCACAACTCCCTGACAGCAGGCTTAATCCGTCCCTCCTCCTCTCCTGTGGGGGCCGTGTTTTTCTTTGTGGCCAAGAAAGACAAGACTCTACGCCCCTGTATCGACTATCGGGGGCTAAACAGCATCACGGTGAGGAACAAGTATCCCCTGCCCCTGTTGAACTCTGCCTTTGACTCCCTGCAGGGGGCCACGTTGTTCACCAAGCTCGACCTGCGGAACGCGTACCACCTGGTCCGCATAAGAGCTGGTGACGAGTGGAAGACAGCTTTCACACGCGCTTGGAACACTACAAGTACCTGGTGATGCCTTTTGGCCTGACTAACGCTCCCGCTGTTTTTCAGGCTCTGATTAATGATGTGTTGAGGGATTTCATGGACCAGTTTGTGTTTTTTTACCTTGATGACATTTTGATTTATTCTACATCCCTGGCAGAACACACGGTCCACGTCCTCCAGCGCTTTTTGGAAAACTGCCTGTTTGTCAAGGCACAGTTGACCGTAAACAATTCCAAAGTTTTATGGGTTCTGACGTTTCATCCGGGACTTCAGTCGTGTTGTGGTTCCCCTCACCCGGCTCACATCCCCCAAGGTTCCGTTTGGGTGGGACGCCCAAGCCGCCCGTGCCTTCGCCCACCTGAAAGAACTGTTTTCCTCAGCCCCGGTCCTGGTTAATCCTTGTCTTTCCCTTCCATTTGTGGTGGAGGTCGACGCCTCTGACGCGGGCCCCTTCCCTCCTGTGTCTTTTTCTCCCGTAGACTATCATCGGCTGAGCAGAACTACGGCGTCGGTAACCATAAGCTCCTGGCGGTCAAGTTAGCTCTGGAGGAGTGGAGGCAGTGGATGGAGGGCTCCGAGGTTCCGTTTGTGGTCTGGACCGACCACAAGAAGTTGGCGTACGTCCAGTCGGCCAAAAGGCTGACTGCTCGCCAGGCTTGGTGGTTGCTTTTCCTCAGCCGCTTTAACTTCACGCTGATGTACTGCCCGGGGTCCCGCAATGTAAAGCCTGACGCCCTTATCTGTGTCCACGCGTCGGGAGATGTAGAAGCTGCTATGGAGACCATACTGCCAGCCTCCTGCGTGGTGACCGCCTTGGTATAGGACATCGAGTCCCTCGTGAGGGAGGCTTGTGAGGGTGTACTGGCAGGGTTGTATGTGTTTCTTCCTGTGGTTTCTGTTTGTTCTGTTAATTTGTGTGTGGGCAGGAGTTTATAGTTTCCTGGGCGTGGGCAGGCATTCTAGGACGTGTCAGGACACAGGGAGTGGGGAGTGGTGAGATGAAAAGTATCTTTAATGGAGGCTACTTACAGAAAACACAGAGTCCAGCAATGACCTAACGGTGGGTATGGTACGAGGGTATGGGTAACACGAGGAACACAGGAAGGATCACAAAGAAAAAACCCAGAAAACCCAGAACAGGAGTCCCGGGAGGGCGACGAGGCGATGAGGACCACTTGGGAGGGTGGCATGAAGACCAACAGCGGAAGACCGCTCAGGAGGGCGGCCCGGACAGGACCAGACACGAGTATCACACGTGGGGGACCGCTGAGAAGGGCGGCCAGGACAGGACCAGACGCGATGACCAGATGTGGAAGGCCGCTCAGGAGGGCGACCCGGACACGACCAGACACGAGGAGCAGATGTGGAAGACCGCTCAGGAGGGCGGCCGGGACGGGACCAGACTCGAAGACCAGACGTGGAAGACCGCTCAGGAGGGCGGCCCGGACGGGACCAGGCACGAAGACCAGACGTGGAAGGCCGCTCGGGAGGGCGGCCCGGACGGGACAAGGCACGAAGACCAGACGTGGAAGACTGCTCGGGAGGGCGGCCAGGTCGAGCCCAGGAATGAAGGCCAGATGGAGATGGAGATCAGTTCAGGGGAACGGCCCGGACGAGACAGGGCACCATGACCAGATGTGAAGAGCCGCTCACCAGAGGTGGAGACCCGCTCCGGCGGACGGACTAGAGGCTGGCGGCGACGCTGAAGACGCCCCGGCGGAAGGACTGGAGGCCAGCGGTGGTGCTGAAGACGGACGGACGGGGTTCAAAAAAAGTTTATGATGTCCGCAGGAATGAACTCTCTTAATTCAGGGTCAGGTGAGCGCAGAGAAAACATACGATGGGCCGACGCAGAACAAAGGGAACAACCAGACTAAATAGACACAGGGGGACGATGAGAACAGAAACAGGTGAGTAACAAGACACAGGTGCACTGATTAACAGGCAGACACAGACAGGAACATGAGGATGAAACAAACATACTTTCAAAATAAAACAGGAAACACAGAAAACCCTGCCAGATCATGACAGGACGTTGCGGAGCAGCTGCAGCTCATCCAGCAATCATCCTCCTGTCTTCTTATACCCGGTCCTGCTCTCCACTTGGCGCCAGATCGTATCGTCTACCAGTGTGGTAAATACGGCTCCTTTGGAGATGCAATGCTTACATTCAGTGATTGGAACTATTCGATTACTTTGATTTTATCAGGAGGAACGGTGACAAGAACATCGTTGTCAAATGTAAAATCTGTGCAGATAGAAAAATCATAACCTCAAACCTCTTGAAACACCTAATTCACCAGCACAACAACGTGAAACTTGTGAGAAAACACCCCACCAAAGATGAAAACCTCTGCAGCTGCAGAGGATGTCTGTAGTCCTACAATGACTAAAAACAACCAAAACTGGATTTTTATCGTGGACTGCAGACTACAAGTGACAAAGAGCTAATGAATTGTGGCTGGATATGTGGTGGATGAAATGATGCCTCTCCACAATTGACTATCTTTCAGACAGACCCCGCAGGTAAAAATTCATCAGTTTGAGCCAGGTGTGTTTTTCATCTAGCCTGTAACCTTTATAGATTCATAGGCTGCAGAAAAAGCTGCTAGTTTGAAGCCTTAGCTGCGCTTATCGATGACATTGCCACATGCCTGAATTTTGAGGAGAAAGGACATTTTGTGGGGGGTGTAATGGAAAAGTCATATAAGTAGTGTACATAATTACTATTAACAGGGAGTAATAAAGAGCAATGAGTAATAAATTACATTTTTTGAGTAACAACCCCAACACTTATCATGCCATACTGTATATACTGTAATATTTCAGATACAGTAAATTAAGTGTCCCCAAATAACTACATAACAAACTTAAGATTCCCTGTGGAGTTCTTGACCTCTCGTGTCACCAATGATCCTCAGGTGACAGTAAGGCACCAAAACAACATTTGCAGACAAAGGCAGGGAAGCTAGTAAACATGGATGAAAACTTTGAGGGGCCATTGTTCAGAATTACCATGCACATACATGCTTTTCCTCTCACATAAAAATATGAAACCTATCTCATTCTCATAAAATACAAAAAAGTGGAATGCACAACTGAAACTCACTCACACAAACAACTGAAAAGCTCATGAAAACTATTGAAAAGCTTTCTAGTAAATCATGCTCATAAAATGCTCTCATATAGTACTGTAAAAACATTTTAGGTAAAAGCTGCCATTGCTTGTATGTGTGTGAGGCTTTAGGCTATAGTAGGTGAATGAGTTTGGTTTTACTGTATATGTGTATGTAAGAGGAAAAGTACATGCGTGTTAATTCTGAATAATGTCCCTTATGGCTCACAAGAAACAATGCTGGATATAAAATACATAATGTTTGTTACAGCTAAACACTAAAAGAGATTTGGTGAGAAATACTGAATGTAACCCATTGGTACACTGTGTTTTATACCAGAAAATAACAAGAGGGGTTTCATTTTATTTTTTTGGGATGTTTCATTTTGTAATGAAACATTTTATCATGCATCAATCCTGCAGCTCACTTTTCATTAGGCACTACAATGATCACACATGTCATATCAACACAACATTAAATCACACTGAGCCACAGTAATTATTTAGAGGCTGACTGTATAAGGGTCCCATAAGTGCAATTACAGACTGCACATTCTTATTTACATGGGATAATGTGCGTTTTATGAAAATCAAGGGCCAAATTCAGGGGCTGTTTTTGCATCATTGGCTTTTAAATGTTCAAACAAAATCACACTTAGTTAAAGCAACAACAGAAGTGACTTATTATTGTAACCTTAGTGATGTTACACACCAAGGGAAATACCACTCTGTACCTCTAACATGAAATGTGTTTAGCCACTGTTTTGCCTTTTGGTGACAGGATGTTCTCTCTCTTTTTTACTACCCTCTCTATGACAACATATGAAAAAAACAATGCAAACTCTTTGTACTCTTTGTTCAGCAAACCCCTAGGTGAAAACATTTCATCTTTCAGATGCCTGAATCTTTTGGCTTTGATGTCCAGCGTACTCTGACAAACAGCCGATGTGCAATACATTGTTGAAAAACCCTTCAAATCCTGGGCCAAAATGGAAATTGAGGGTACAGTGGGTACGGAAAGTATAAGGAACCCCTTTCCATTTTTCACTCTTTGTTTTATTGGAGCCATTTGCTAAAATCGAGTTCATTTTATTTCTCATTATTTGTACACTCAGCACCCCATCTTGCCAGAAAATTTTTGCAAATGTATTATGTATAAAAAAACTGAAATATCACATGGTCATAAGTATTCAGACCCTTTGCTGTGACACTCATATTTAACTCACATGCTGTCCATTTCTTCTGATCCTCCTTGAGATGGTTCTACGCCTTCAATGGAGTCCAGCTGTGTTTAATTAAACTGATTGGACTTGATTAGGAAAGGCACACACCTGTCTATATAAGACCTTACAGCTCACAGTGCATGTCAGAGCAAATGAGAATCACGAGGTCGAAGGAACTGCCCAA
>JAVQJL010022426.1:0-16863 GCA_036024295.1 Nannoperca obscura | reverse complement strand
AAAAAAATTTACTCCCACTCACACACTCACACACACACACACTCACACACACACACACACACACACACACACACACACACACACACACACACACAAACTCCCCACTATCCCATCCTGCTTCATAGTATCTGTAGAGACCAGCTGCACTGCATGGCCACAACACAGCCAAGTAACACCACTTCCATTCTCCCCTCCTTACAATATAGGTCTATTCACAGCACCCCTCCCATCCTGGCTCTGTGTGTCTCCATAATGCCGCCCTTCAACTGCCATTCACCAATCCACAGAAGCCCAGTAGGCACCACAAAACAACACACTTTCACAGCTTCAGGAAAATCGATATCTGGAAAAGAAAAGCAAAAATTGCATCTGTCATTTCTGTAGTCTAATCGTTTTGATTTATCCAAACAAATTTATCAGGTGAAAAGTGACTTATAACAAAGGGTTTATGATGAATTTTGAGGTGTGTGTGTGTGTGTGTGTGTGTATACGTACGTGTGTACTGTTGTTGAAAGAGTGCAATCAATAATGTTTCTTCATTTAATGCATTTTACATGCTTTTTATTATTCTAGAAGTTGTTGTGTAGATGTTGTGGTAAAATCATTTTATAAACAAGGCTGTTTGTTATTGCTGTAATTGTGCTGCCATACAGTAGTGAGTGTATCCACTGTGTGTATTAGCATAGCCTCGTAGCCATGCTGACACTGATATGACAGCTCGGATTAAGAAGATCCAGCCTACAGCATCTTCTCTAGTCACAACACTTCCATGTCTCAGTCCTCATACCAACTGTAGCCTTCCAGCTAGAGTAGTGCTCCGCATCTTCCTCTTCCTCACTGCAGAGTCGCGCCAGCTTGTGTCTTCTAAGTTGATAAATGTACAAAGATCTTCATGAACAACATCATTAACATTTTCATCTAGGTGTCGAGTAAATTTTAGACAGGATTTGTCCAGAAAGGGATGAGAAATTACATTTATTAGAGAAAGAAAAAGCATAAAACTCCACTGGTTTGGATAAAAAGATCAGACATTTAACATAATCAACAACACAGTACTGCATACCCCCGAATAGTGACACATACATAATACAGGACAATTCAATTTCAACTTTTTCATATAGAGCAGGTCTAGACCAACTGTTATATTTACAAAGACCCAACAGTCCAACAAGCCATTAATAGACTACGCATTTCAATTTTCTCTGAGAAAATAGACCTGCATTTTATACAATTTTAATCATCAAATATCTGTTTATATAGACTTACAGACTTATTGATTACATTCAGCCTTTACAGATGACCGAAGAGGGGCCCATTATATCCTAACCTACATAGGGCAAGGACAACAAGATTATGATTATAAATATGTCAACCTGAGCAGTCAGACAGGTTTTCACCGCTATGCGGTGTAAGGTTAAAAGAAGATGACTTTGACCTTTTATCTCCTCTTTACCATTCAATTGGCGAAATCCAAGTGTATGCGCTAGTATACATGGTGACATTGTGCTGGAGGTGAATACGGTATGGAGGTTTTTCTTTCTTTTAAAGGTGTTGAACATAAATCTTTATGTGAAATGTGATAATAATAGCTGTTACTCCCCCCCCCCCCACCCCCCACCCCATGGAGCAAGCCAGCTCCCATCTTTTATATTTGACATTTCCCCTTCCCACTGTGTCTGCTTCATACATTTTATTATTTGTTATATTTACCAGTAACAGAGTGTGCCCGCACAACCATTACTTCATAAAACAATTTATTTTACAAATGTATTCTTTACTTTGGCTGTCCACAAGAGAGGCGACTGCATCATTTGAACATGGAAATACAGTGATGGCTTTTTAGAAAAGTGCACACAGTATAATCATGTTTTCCACACTAGTCTGCTAGTCTGTGATGCTTTATAGTCCGGATAGGATACTAAAGAGCCAAGAGAGCCAGAAGTTTTAACAACAGTCTGGCTTTCGCTGGATTGAGTGCACAGTATCAACATGGAAACCAGGATTACATTTTTGGGGTAAATAGTGTCAATCTATGACATTTCAGTTTCCAATTCAGTTCTCATGACTAAAGTGAATAACTACTAATGTTGTCGGTGCAACAGATTCTTCTTCAGTGCTTTCAACTTGGGAATTGAATCCCGACAAAGCTTGGCCCGCTGCTGATAAATATAAATACTGGCTTCTGCGTGCTAAGCTGGTTTAGTGTTGGTCCGCTGACGGTGCTCACTGAATGTTTGTATCGAGGCAGTGAACCAGCTCTAATCTGCCCCACTAACCACCTATCCTTCCATATCCCAACGCCCAGACTCTTGGACAAGAGGGTTGTCAGTGATCGGAGTGACAGGAGCAGCTACATTTACATTTTTACTCTTCTGAAATTCCTTGATAACCAATCTCACGAGCAACAATTTGTCAGCCAGTCGAAGCTGAAGCACCTCATTCATACCAAGAACAATACATTAGAAACGCCTTCAAAAAGGTATCACACAAGACGGTGTGAGGCGGTCCGGGTGCAGAGTAACATCAGTGAGGGGTCTTCTGAAGTTACTGGAGATAAATACATTTTAGTTAGAGCACATACTGCGTACATATAGACCCCTTTACCATTACAAATATCTTCGCAATGAAAAATAAAATGGCCACTAAGGCACACAGAAAAAGGTTAAGAGGCTTGTGGTCATTTGTAACCATAGAGTAAAACTTTGTTTCACATCTGCAACACATTCTACAGATAGTGATGCACGAAAATAGTAGGTGAGACTCCGGATCTCTTGGTCTTGGATGTCACAACGTGAAATAAAATCGACAAAACATTTTCTAACTCCCCAGTGATAATTTTGCACAATCCTCTTAACCTTTTCCTGTCTAAACTAAATATAAAGAAAATGTATCATGAAATGAAATAAAACACTCTGTCAGCTAAACACCTTTTTAGTGTAGACGTGAACTCCCTGCTTACGCTAACACATTGCTGTTGAAACTGGAATCAGCAGGAACCCAGGGGTGGAGGAGGGTGGGATGCTGGGAAGCAGTGAAAGGTGAATCAGCCTCCACCTTTGTTTCCAAGTGGCCCCGCTGGCTTTGTTTTGGAGCAGAATGAATTATTAACGGTGGCCTTCTGGTCGTGTTTTTCATCAGTGTCCACCTCCGAAGGTAAAGAGCACTGTGCTGAGAGATCTCCATTGACTGGCTCCTTCTATACTGACAGCAGAACGGTCTACATGAACTTTTTTTTAGTCTTCAGCTTCTTCTATTTTTTGGTTTTCCTCTCTTTATGACCCCACTCTCGGTTTTTCCATCACATGGTTTCTCTTGAATGACCAAATTAACCACCACAGGTGCTGAAGAATATCTGGTCTCCATGACAATTAAAAAGCTGTCCTCCTGCATGGCTGACTTACTTACAATCACACTGTATGAAACACGCTCTATTAAACCTTGAATTTCATATTCACTAAGTCCAATATTTTCTAATGTTGGCCTCTTAAAGATTCGTAAACAGAAAATAAACCTAACGTTTATTAAGTGTACAAAGTGAATTGGCTTCCACTGGTGTCTGAACTCACATTACTCCTTTGCTGCTTTTATCTTGATGAAGTAATGATCAAATTCAAACACCTGTAACAAATGACCATGTACTATCATTATACAGATTTTATGTTGTCGTCCGTGTTGTACATTTTCACTACCTCACTTTACAACTCAGTACATGATAGTAATATAACTCACATGTTGCATCATGTGTTGCACTTTTTAGCAATGTTGTGAATCGCTGTCTCAACAGTGATTTTTAATTTGATCTTTCAAGCTGGTGATTCGATTTTGAAAACCGTGAAGTGAATGAGGGGCGGCTTGCCGATATAGTAATGTTAATTATATTTACAAGTGCAGTAATGTGAGGCAATACTGGCTCCTCTACAAATTGACACAGACAGCAAAATGATCATTTAGGGGTTATTATGAAATTAGAGACAAAAAGTAATGTTTCATTGCATTTCCCAAAATGTAATGATACATACACACAGTGTTTATTGATGTAAATTAAATCATATATTAAAATTAAAACAAAAAACAGAAGAGTTCAATTTCCCCGTATTGTGAATTTTTATCAAATAAAGCATTTTCACCTGAACTACAAATACAGAATAAAGAACATTGTTTGTGAAATAATGAAGGAATTACACCAAGATGCAACTAGACACTCCAAGTTAAATTCCAGCAGCTACTACCTCCATATTTAAAGTCAACAAGCCTCTAAGACATTTTCAGTGGCTTTCATAAACCGGTGGTGCGTCAAAGAATTGGTTTGGCTGCATGCCACCTTTTTCCTGTGTAATATTCTTACACCATATTACACCTTCCTCAAGGACACTCAATCAGGTCTAGGTTCAGCCATTGTCTGTGAATATTTCTACTTCAGATAACACATTTGGTTTTGTTCTGCTAGTTGGATCTGCAATTTTCTGTGTGGATTTGATCATCCACTACTCTAGTACTACTTTAGTTTTGTCTAATTAAACACATTTACATAGGTGATTAATATCATGTTTTCCTTTGTCCATCTGCTGCAGGTATACTTTGTAGGCTGAAAGGTTGTCTATATTTTTCCATTAAGTATTGCAGAGTGCAACTTTAATGTTCAATGTTTTTTCTGCTTGTTGTTGGAGTCTACATAATGTAAAACCCCACCTCGTGTGTGATTGGTTTAATTATTGTCATGTTTGCTCCTTTCAAACATAATTTTCCTCTCAAATAATTAAAACACTCTAGTTTTCCTGGAAGAAGGCAGGTGCAGCGCTGTTTTCTAGAGTAGCCATTTTCCATCCCATTTCAGCCAGCCACTCTAATGGGCTAAAATAGTCACAAGAAAGAAAACATTAATGTTAACAAAGTTGTGCTGAATTTTCTTTTTATGCAGGTTTCTCCTGCACAGACATGATGCTTGACCGTTTCTTTCCATCCGCCCTTCTGCTTAGCCAATTTTCTGTCACTTGATCCTCTTTATCATCTGTTGGCCAGGGGATGCTCCCAACTGGTTGAAATGCTGGGCAACTGTAATTAAGGGGCAGGTATAACTGTGCTAAGCTGTTGGTTAAATAAGGAATAAAGTATTCAGAAAGAGCTGGAGGACCTGGCTGGATGAGGGAGTTGACTCATTTTATTAGCCGTCCAAGACTTTCCATGGGATTAGGGAGATTGAGTGTTGTTCTGTATACATGAAGATTAAAACATGTCGTATACTATATACTATGTATGTAAGAAAGTGGCAAGCTGAGGCTGATGACTTCTGAAAATAACAGGCATCATCTTTCCTTCTTCCCCCAAAGTAGACACACCGTATAATGAGTGACTAATATTTTATTTCATGTTATATTTTCAGTGATTGTTTTAATGTATAATTGAAATAGACCTTGTTTTTTAAAACATACTGGGGTGAGGTAGATAGGTAGTATGGGCAAGGGAGATTGATGGGGTAGTGTGGGACTTTAACAAAGAAGGAAAAAAGGAGGGGAGTGGGGTAATATGTATAAGTAATATGTAAATAGGAAATGTATCCAAATTTACCTCTGGGAGAAAGCCAGTCTGAGACAGAATAATGTGGCAGGGAGCCTCAGGTGCAGCTGGGATGGGAGGAGGCGGGGCATTGAGCGAGAAGCTGAGGGAGAGAGAGCGAGAAAGAGGGAGGGTTTGTGTGTGAGTTTGTGTGTGTGTGTGTGTGGAAAGAGAGAGATCGAGTGTGCGAGCTAGAGAGACTGTGTGGAGAGGGAGGGAGGGAAGTGTAAGCCAGTCACAGCATCTCTCCTTCTCACTGCACCAGGGCTGAGGGACTCTTCGTCCCCTCGCTTCCCTCGCTGCAGATTTAACTCATTTCCATCAGCGCAGTCATCTTTTTTTTTCTTCTTGCTTTTCACTTGCTGCTTTTGACAAATGCATTGCATTCATCTCTTTCTGTATGCCAGGATCTAAGGATTAATTTATTAGAAACATGGGTTGTCTTGTTTAATGGAATTAAAAGGGGGACGTTTGCAAAGGACAGTGCTTAAAACTGGGACTCCGACTGGGACCGGGTCTTTTCTTGGTGCTGCTAGAGTGGATTCCCCTTTTGTTGCGTTGCCAGTGTTTTGTTCAGGGCGACAGACATACTGAGAGAGGAGTTGTACGACCTCATACCTCTCCAACTAAACAGCGTGCACACTTCAAAGGACCAAAGCAAGTTAGAAAATCTATGGTTGCATTAAGCACTTGAGGAGAAGGTAGTAAGCCTCGCCGATGCTTCAAAATAGAATAAAAATGCAAGTAACAAGTTTATGGGATAAATAAGTGGATTGCTGATTGATCCCCACACCCCTCTCTGCAAGTGTCTGCTACAGGATTGCTGAGGAGTCGAACTGAGTGGAGCACTGAGTTATTCAGCTGGCCTCTCATTGCTCCAGGAGAGTCCTTCCACTTGCCTGCATGGGAGTCTGACATTCAACACTTTCATCAGCTACTGGACTTTTACATTTGTTTGTCTTTTGCAACTTGCAGTCCAGAACACTGAGAGGCAAGTTTGCACATTTGGATTTGGAAGTTTAAATCACTTTAATGGCAGAACATCCAGACATTTTGACGCACTTTTTTTTTTTTTTTTTTTTTTTACATCATTCTGCCTAGGGATGCCTTGTAAACACATTTTCCCCCCAGCGCCATGTGTGCTGAGAGAGCTGTGACATTATCTACTGCGGAGATCCCCATGTTGTTCTAGCCTGTGTCTGTGTTTTGATTCAGACAATAGCTGGGCATACATGGGCTCCAGACACTGACCAGAGGACCACCAAAATAAGGGAAGCCTACTGTTACATAGTAAACACACTAGCACCCATGGCACAGTGAACTCCACACAACTTTGGATTTAATTGAAGCGTTGATTCACAGAGATGGATTTAATTTTCTTCTCCAGACTTTGTTATACACCAAGAGAGACTCCTGAAAAGCTTTTTTCCCCCCCTACGCAATGGTTACCTAAAATGTATTTTTTGAAAGGTGACTACACTCTACACTACAATTTAATCTGATCTCTAGGTGTGAAACAGGAGCTGTATGCTGCCAGTATATTTGATCTCCTGTGAGGATCTTTCTAGAGGGAAGAGCACTGTGCTTTGCTTCATGCTTTAGCGTCTTCACATGGTGTCCCTCGCATCTTCTGCGCTCTTTGCCCTTGTGAGGACAGCTTATGCCCTCAGCCTCCCAGTGGCAACCCTCGTTAGAATCAGACGATGACGCCATGGACTGGCTGGCAAAGGAGCAGGGAAATTCGCCTTCGGGACAGATGCTGGCCACAGCACTAATGTTACCCTGCTTTAGGATTACTAAAGGAATTCAGCTTTTTTTTTTCCCCTCTGTACTTTTGACTGTTACCCACCCACTACTTTTGCTAACCATGAGTGATTGGAAACGAAGAGCTAAACGGGTTGTCCTAACCTCCCAGAGGCTGTATTGATTTTCCTCAAGTCAGTGTTCATTTGATTGAGACTCAGCTATGTGAGAGTAAGGTGAAAGAGAGAGTGAGTGTGCTAGAGAGAGCATTGAGCTCCATTAGACGGAGGGAGGCTGCAGACACCCAGCGTAGAGTGGGAGGGGGAGCAGGCCGTTCTCCAGTTTCAGGCCAGCTGCCTTATGGGTGGCACACCACAAACCTGACCCACCTGGATAGCGCCCAGAACAATGAACCAGTCTGAACTGACAACTGACCCTGTGCTCACTGCCAACAGCAGCCATGGAGACTTCTTTCCTGGCAGGGCCTCCAACCACTCTTGTCCCTTGGGATGGGGGCTGAACGAAGGCCTAGAGGCCTGCGTCCTGGAGACTGCTGTTATTGTACTTCTGACAGTGCTCATTATTGCAGGGAACCTGACGGTGATCTTTGTGTTCCACTGTGCCCCTGTGCTACACCACTACACCACCAGCTACTTCATCCAGACCATGGCCTACGCTGACCTGTTGGTGGGTCTTAGCTGCCTAGTACCCACCTTCTCTCTTCTCCATTACCCAGCAGGTGTCCAGGAACCTATCACGTGTCAGGTCTTCAGCTATGTCATCTCTGTTCTGAAGAGTGTTTCAATGGCCTGCTTGGCTTGTATCAGTGTGGACCGCTACCTGGCCATAACTAAACCATTATCTTACAACCAGCTGGTGACGCCATGCCGGCTGCGAGGCTGCATCACCCTAATCTGGGTCTACTCTAGCCTGATTTTCTTGCCCTCCTTCTTTGGGTGGGGTAAGCCAGGCTATCATGGTGACATTTTTGAGTGGTGCGCTCACTCTTGGCCCACCTCTGCCCTTTTTACAGGCTTTGTGGTGTGTTTGCTCTATGCACCTGCTGCCCTCGTGGTTTGTTTTACGTATTACCATATCTTTCGCATTTGCCAGCAGCACAACAGGGAGATAAGTGAACGGCGGGCACGTTTCCCCAGCCAGGAGATGGAGGCTGGTGACGGGGGTGGTGGCGGGCATCACGGAGGGCATGGACCAGATCGGCGCTATGCGATGGTGCTCTTCCGCATCACCAGCGTTTTCTATATGCTTTGGCTGCCCTACATAATCTACTTCCTGCTAGAGAGCTCCCATGTGCTGGATAGCCCTGCCCTCTCCTTCATTACCACCTGGCTTGCCATTAGCAACAGCTTTTGCAACTGTGTCATCTACAGCCTGTCTAATAGTGTGTTCCGCCTGGGCATGCGTAGGCTCTCGCAGACAATTTGCTCCTTCAGCCACTGCACAGCCGATGACAGGGACTTTGGGGAGCCCAAACCAAGGAAGAGGGCAAACTCATGCTCTATCTGAAGGGATGACTTTTACAGGATGAGGATAGTCCTGGGATCCACGAATGGGAAAGATGAATCTTAACAAGCTTAGCAGCTAGTTAACTTTCAGTTAAATTGGCAGGGCTTATCTGAACGGAAAACAATTTCTGTTGTATCAGCCTGTCAGTTGTCACCAGTGACATTGCCTTGATCACAATAAACCATGGTTTATTGCATTACAACCTTTTCAAGGAGATGGGTGCAGTGTCTAAACAGAGAGATTTAATGAGATGGCCGCTCTGTGATGACTTTTATTCTATCGTATGTGACTTAGCTGTGGATCACATAACAAGTAGTTTCCCCATGGCTTTCTTAGCATTTACATCTCACTGTATGTCATCAGCCAGGTCAGACATAGTGGGTAGACAGAATTGTAAGATTCACAAATATTTCTTCAGACATCAGATGTGACGACACTATTTCATGCCTGTTAAATTTGTTGTTGTGAATTGAATGAACCTTGTATTTGATGTCTGCGTACTTTCTATGACTGTCACTAGCAGAGAAAAGATGACCTGCAACTACTTTTGCTCACAGACCTGTTTTAAAGGTAAAACACAGAAACAATGACATTATGCTGCTGTTAAATAACATGGCGTATGGCCTTGACTGTTTTCCAGAGGAAAGTTAGCAGTCCATTTCTGCTGAAGTATTTTGTGTTGAGTTGGTAAACATGATGTGGGCAGGTGAAAAAGATGCAAAAAAAAAAGTTGTGATGTACGGTCAGGTGTTCTGCCACATTTTTTTCCGTTAATAGACTGATTGGCCAATCGCCGATCTGACACTTGCTTGAAATGTGGATAAAGTTGTTTACTCAGACCTTCTGCAAAACATGGTACATAATGTAACAGCTCACAGCTATCTTATACAGTTAAACTCGTAAGAGGAGTGTTGAAACCTTTTAAGTTAAAATCACCAAACTGGGAATTAACATTTTTACTTGACTTACATGGTTACTAATCCAAAATGTAGATGGTCACATTTTCAACACATTATCTACTTCAGTACTGTAACCTGTATCAGATTATCCACAAATGACATGCTGCTTCAATTGTTAACCAATTAAAATATTAGCTGATTATGGTTAGTCACCAATTGATTGGTGCACCCACACCAAAAAGCCCCTTATTTTCAGAATTCAGACTAGGTTTTGTGGCGTTGACACTGAGGCCGATGAACTGATGCTCTCGACAGATACCTACCCCAAAGTCCCCCCTTGTGCTTTTGAAATAGCCCATCAGTGCCAGGGTTCCCACCATTGGCGTGGAATTCCTGATATGGCTGTGTTATGAGTATTCTGCTAACAGTTTGATGCATGAGTGCTCATGACAGCCATTTCCAACCAGCAAATAAATATTGCATCCCTCTTCCCCTGTATATGGAGGACAATGTATACTGGATAGTGAACAAACACCGGAATTGCCAAAATGCAACACCATTATCAAGTGATTGATTTCATATTATTATTTATAATGCAGAAGGAAGTTCAATTTATATTATTTTACTTTAGAAACAGTATTCTTTAAATGAGCTGACGTATGTGGCTCTGATAGGTAAGAAAAGTGTATCAGTAGAATCAGTGTAGACCTGAAGATGTAGCCTGGTTTTGGGTGCTTTGCATCAGTGACACTGTTATCTTTGTTGAAGATTACAGTGGATTTTATTTCCCAGCAGCGTTGGACGGGAGATCAGGTTAATGTGATCTGATCTGTCTGGAGGTCGCTGTGAGGTTAAAACTTAACCGATCTAAAATGACATGCTTTTGTTGTGATAAAAGTGGAAGCCTATCAGGGGCTTATCTTGTGGTGGTTTGTTGAACTACAGGCTGGACAATCCTCATTACTTTTAATATGTCCCATTCTCTTTTAGCTGTTCAGCTTGTTGCTGATTAACATGAAACATTACTGCCCTCAAACTACAGGCTTGAATGTCTTACAGACGTCTCAGTGCTTTTGTGAAAGAACACAATAATTAGTGTGCACTTCTCACGAGGTCAAACCCTACTGGGAATCACACTGTAATAGTTTTATGGGGTAAAATAACTTAAAATAACTGGGCATGTTAAATTTTCCTTATTTGTTCATGATGTTTGTGCCCAAACAATGTATGACAGACGCTGGGAAGGGAAAAGTATAGGTGTTAAATTGAGGCCTTAATGGCTTGTTTGTAGGCTTCTTTTTGGAGATGGGTAGTAAAATCCACTCTGCTAAATTATTATAGTTCTTTTGTTCTTTTAACTGTGCACATTCCAGCTTGGTAAAATTTGAAGACTGTTTCCCAGTCTGGGGCTTTTGATATACAAAGTGCAGATGATGTGTGTCGTTAAAGCAATCTGTCCTCTGCTACAGCACAGTGAAGTCATTCCACTCAGTTTACCTTGTACATTCCCTTGATCATTGGGTCAGTGTCAAAAAATAATTCATTTTATATGAATACAGCCACGTAATATAGCCAATGAGTTCTACTGATTTCCCTTTTATTTTCATGTAGTAGTGTCATCTGTGGTTTAGCCTTGCTTGTAGTGTATGTTTGTCCATGCTAGAAACCAAGTGACACAGCAAACCCAGTACCTTGATATTGTAACTGCGTTCTATGCCGCTTAACAGTACCCTGTGTAAGTCATTCCTCATTTTAAAGCTGCATGAAGTGATTTTTGACAACTAGGGGCAGGAAGACTAATATAATATGCCTTTTAGCTTATTATGTTTTAGTGTTAGCAAGCAATTTGCTACTTACACATCCAGCAAAAACAGAGCTACATTAGAATTTTATTCCAGGGTCTTTCTGGCCACACGATCAATGATGATGAATATTGTTTTTAAGCCATGGTTTTGTTAAACCAACATCATGAACATAGAAATATCTGTCTTTTTGTGTTATCTACATCTACTTTCTTTTCCAGCCAGTCATCTATGTTGGCTCTCTGCAGTTTCCCATGAGGCAGGCAGCCTACAGTCAACTTGAAATAATCATGTGCTGGGAGTGGCTGCCCATGGTTTATACTGTATGTGCCGTCATTGTTTTGGTTTTGTTGGTTCCCACAATTAAGATAACCATCTGTGAGCTACAGTATGGGGTGTTTATTTCTTGTGGGAACATCAGCATTCATCACCCTTTAACATAATTCAGTGTTAGTATAAAAACATATCGCTTTATGCAGCTTTAATGCATTACAGATTATTCTGTATACGTGCCTAAAGATGTATTTTGTAGGAAAAGTGGGGGAAAAAAAGATGTTGATAAGTAATTGTCACATGGACATGCTGCACTTTTTAAACACATTTTCCAGCTACATGAACATACCTTGTGACTGCGTACACATCTGGCTGTACATTGTTGTTGGATTTAGTTTTTCATGACTTTGTGATAAGTTCAGAGGGGTTTCCACTTAAACACAGAATGGGCCAAGTCATTAGTTTATCAGTTGATTTGACTTCTGCCTTCAGGTGGGTACATGTTTTACTATCTGACGCCTACATCATATTTGTAAGATAAGAGGAGACGACAGATTTGTCTGTCTTGTAAATTCCCTTCTATAGCCATTTGACCTGGCATATGTGAGGCGTAACAGTAGGGAACCACAGCATAGTCGTGTCAAATATAGACTTACGATAATATTTTTTAAATTTTGATAGCTTGTGTTTTTGGTGCTCCTTTGGGACATAGTGCAGTTTGGTAGGATCTGAATTAATGCTGTATTATCTTTGCAATGTTTGACAAACAACAACAGAATAAAAAACAAGAGAAAGCAATGTAATAGCCTAAAATAAAATAGTGCAGTTGTTACCATATAATGTAAAAGTTGGAATATTCCATTCAATTGGAGATTACAGTATTTTGTCAGAGGTTGCACAAATATTAATTCCTATGGTGGGCTTTCTTTGTAGCGGGTTGTGTGAAATGCCTGTCTTGGCTCAAGTTTTAAAAAATCCAAGAGCCACTGAGTGAATATTAAAAAAATAAATTGTTTGTGTCTGTATTACACTGACCAAACTGAAGTGGTAGAAAATCAAAACTGTTATCTTGTTCAAGCAAGTTGTCTTACTTTCAAGTGCGTTGATCTGGGTTTTTAGTAAAAAGAGTTTAATTACAGAATAATATGTATTTATTTATTAAGATATGCTTAAACCTTTACACAATATACTGTATATGAGTATACTGTATATAAAATGTGTTTATCTGTTTTGAATCTGCTGTACAGCCAAAATAAATCTGACAAATTTTGACAAAGGTATGGCACACCCATTTGTGTTAAATAAACTGTAGGCTGCTGGTGTTTTTAGTAGGACGCAGACTGTGTTAAATTACACAGTATCTATTTTTTTATTTTGAAATTTTGTCAAAGGCTATGGTTTTGTTGTTGCTGCCAACCCAATAAAGGTGAAAATAGTAGACATTCGCATCTGTGTAGTTGCTTTTGTTAAATTTGTGTTTTTCTGTGGCAACAATCATCAGTTAACCAGCTTGTAATCATAACCAGTAGACCTCTCCAGAGTCTTACTTTAAGGAGTAATGAAGAGAATTGAGATGTGGGCTTTATGACTGTATGGCTGCCAGTTTGAATCCCCAGACGTGAGATGTGATTAGCGCGATTAGCCAACGCCTGCCTCAGCAACCTTCATAAACAAACGCACTGCCGAAAGATAACAACAGTTGATACTTTGCAATGAATGTAGAAACAAACAAAACAAAAGATTTAATTGTCAGGTTTTGGTCTATTCATTTTCCAGAGGAGAGCCAGGAGATGGCTGTTAGGTAACATTTGCTAGGTAACAATTCTGCAGAACTGTAGCCTTTCCTTTTGTGCCATTTGGGAGTTAATGGACACCATCATGTCCTCTCTCGGTGTTAACAGTATCCTCATTAAAGAGCCTGATCTCTTGTTCCTGGTCTTAAATTGGCCTTTGAAATTCATACTCTCTCTCAGACTGCAGGCGAGTTTTGAAACGGCTATAAGCCAACCGTCTTTACCGAGTAGTTTAGTGGAGAGAGAAGCAAGAGGAAATGGAAGGGGGTATTGGAGGGAGATTGAAAGTAAGAACAGCAGATCACGGAAAGAAACTGGTTGGAGAGAGAAAAGATGGCAGGATTGATAAAGTTGTTAAGTAGACTGCCTGAATTGAAAGAGCGAGATCATAGAGAAAAGGATGATTAGGAGGGAGGTAAGAAGGAAGGGGAAAGAGGGAGGTAAGGGGAAATATATGTGGGAAGAAGAGGAGGGTTGGGGTTGGAGCAAGAGAAAAAGCTTGATGGTTGAAAACTGATTAGGAGGATATAAGCAGTTTCAGTCTCATTTATAAAATGCTGTTGAGACATATTTGTCAGATTATATGAGATAAATTATTAAAAGTTATTAGATTAGGGCAGTCTTTATTTTCATAAGCAATGATATTTGCAATAATAAAAAAATATTTTGTATTTTCACAGTTTTCAGTAGCTTTTTACACTTTTTAGACAACACAAACAGATTCATTCTGAAATTGTTATTTATAGCACTGTAAACGTTTTGTATCAAGCTCAAGCACAGTTCTATGAAAAATACTTTTGCATCCCCAAAGGTTGTTTTATTGCATAAAGCTTGATATACAGTATTCAGTCCTTGTTCTATTTGTGTTTTTATTTTCATGCCAGCAGGAATAACATTTAAGAACAGGCAAATTTTGGATGCTTTACCAATTTTCTTTCTTATGTTTTTGATATCTAGTTTTGGAACAAAACGCTGTATTTGTTCCTCCTACAAGAAAGCATTTCATTCACACTGACTGTTCAACCAAACCAAGAGCAGCTTCCCGGTCCAGGCCTGCTCCATATTCATGATTGACACTACATCAGGAATTCCCTTTTTATTTCCACAAATGGCAGCACTCGCCTCACTTCCTCTTCCCCTTCCCCTTCCCATCCTGCCACTTTCTGTCCTGATTGAGAAAGGACCACCTGACCCTCTTTTGAGGTGGTCATAATTGGGGGGGATGCCAGTTCCTGCCTCTTTGTGCTAATGGTGGAGCCTTGCGGCGCTCACCAAAAGCCTTTGATGGCAAAAGGAGGACACACTCATACACCCACACACCAACACACCCTCATACATCTTGCATGGCCTCTTTGAAAATGTGGTACTGTGGCCCTGATATCTGACAGGTGTTGATTTAGGCATTGCTGATTGTGTGCTCTTACACTATGTTACGTGCATTGTTAAACATCAATTTATCCATTTACAAGGCTGAGGCAAAAAACACCAGTTTGTTGCAGTCGACATCTGTAGAGAATGGAACTAAAAACTGCTTAGGTTTCAGTCAGTATCACTTGAAGTTAAGCGGATAATGTTTACTGTGTAATGCGAGTTAGCTAAGACGCATAGTAAATGTTGTCATTGATCATGGAAGAACACAGTGATGCTGCAAAAAGTACCTGCAGTTTCAGGAGAATTGTGTGAGAGCCTTTCAGCAGAGCATACAGTACACACTTGACATTTGGATCACAACACGATATCTTTTATTTTATAAATGTCACTTTCTCTCTAATTGCCCCTGTTGCTAAGAGGTTACATTGTCCATCCAGTAACAAAACTGAATCCTGTCAAAGTGGCCCAGAGCAGTAAACCCAACACTTAGCTTGCTCGCTCATTGCAGGGTGCCCTGGATAGGAACACTGGAATCACAGGAAGTCTTCATCAGCTGCTTTTCAGAGTTCAGTACTTTCATTTCACTTTAGGACGTGATGATCGCCATAGGTACGCCTTCTATCCATCAGTGGCCGCTTGACTGAGAGCTTTTGCTTCCATCTTTTCGAAGTGCTTTTGACTCTCCCAAATGAGCACATTGGTTTCAGTGGTTGCAAGTAACACTCAACATTACACTTTCAGTTTAAGTCTGATTCTTATTCGCTTATTGTCCTTTTAGTCTCTGTTGCATCATCGCTCTCTCTTTTTGTCTTAAGTAACGCTGACTCCACAAAATCACTTTGTGAAATCCCACCTCGCCCTTGAGCACCATAGCATCTCTATGGCTAGCAGCAGCTATGAAAACCAATTTAGGCCAGGGTTGTTATTTGGCCTCTGATGGGACGGCTGTTGCTGATTTGGCTGGTAATCCTTCTATCTGCCTCGTCAGTAAGAACTTTCTATGGTAATAAGGTTGCATGTTTTTTTTTGTTTGTTTTTTAAGCAAATAAGGAATATTTGCCATGGTTGGCAGCTGACTTTTAAGAAAAACTGGTATATTTAAACCTGGTGTAGTTCCCATAAATGTGGTCATTATGACCATATAAAGTAGCTAATGATAGATCCCTGTGCAGTTTGCTGTAATCGCCATCCGAGTGCACTACTATTTTTGATTACTATCAGTTGGACTCAAAATGTCATTCAGCTTGCTCTGACGTGCATGGTTTTGCACACCTCCTCATTTACCAGAATTTTTACAATGGAGCTATTGAGTGCAAAGTTAGCACGACCCGTAGTGTCACAGTTGACCCATAGAGTTGTTTATGCCTGCCGTCTTCTGTGACTGTGCTGAGGCTTTAAGAATCAACACGTTCTTGCAAAGTGAGGACAATTTAGGGACGGTCTTTAAAGAGCTCTGGCTTGGTTTTTGGATTAATGTCAGATTTAGATTTAGGTTATAAATAGGGTAAATGTGAAAGGCAGCCATATTGCTATGAAGTTTAAGGGTGTGGGATAGGGAATGCATTACTTCATACATAATGCAGCCCATCAAAATATATTTATGCAAAACTCTGAATGCCAGCCTCCTCTATGACTGGGCCATGCTGCCAGCCTCCCGTGCCCCGTTTGAGGGTTGCTCTTTTGTGATGCACATGCCAGAGAAATCAGCACTGGATGAGTACAATACATGAACACATACAGTAAAGAGAAGCAAAATAATGCTGGAATCACAGGCAGTTTTTATTAACCTGGTGTGTATGCCTGCTCTTAAAAATTGTAGCTTTCACAAAAACATCTAAATATGCAAGTTATGCTCAAATAATAGTTATTGTTGTATGTTTGATTTTTTTTTTGGGGGGGGGG
>JAVQJL010022399.1:0-11590 GCA_036024295.1 Nannoperca obscura | reverse complement strand
TCAATTATCTCACAGAAAGACACACACACACACACACACACACACACACACACACACACACACACACACACACACACACACACACACAGATTTGCACACACAACACACAATTCACCTCCAGACAGAGGTCCGTGTGTTTGTATGGGAAAACACTGAAAGACAACTTGGATATGATCCAGCACAGCAAAGTAGTTCAACATTCTGTTTTCATATGAATGAGATGTTTTAAAACTTTTCTTGTCAAGTTGAATAAAATAGTGGCTATAGTGGCTCACCTTGAGACCTGTGCTCATTAAAATGTGCTGGTTTTCTTCACCTGTGGGGACTCAAATTGATTCAATTAAGGCACTCCTTTGACCCTGACTCAATAAGATATACTGTAGTCCAGTCATTCTCAACCAGTGGGCATTGGCCCAATGGTAATTGATAATATACAAAGCTAGTTTTTTTTAAATCTAAATGTGCATAAATAAAAAATGTCAAATTAAAATGCATACAATGCATATGTTACATTTGAATATCATCATCCAATCACTATGCATCATCAAGGAGAGACAAACGTGTTTGGCCACTGTTAGGCAGCAAATTTTCCCTTGGATGCAGTGGCACAAAAAGAAACGAAAATGTGATGCGTTCTTTTGACTAAAGCCAAAACTGAGAAATTAAATAATGAAAATGTTTCGTTAACACGTCATTTAATGCCGTTGCAAATTACATTCAAGTCATTCAATGCCATGTTAATGCGTAATTTTCATAAAACCTAATTGTTTGTTTCTTGACTAAAATCAAAACTAAGAAATTAAATAAAGATCTTCTACCAAAAATGACACATTAATGTGCCCTTTTTCTCCAACTCGACTCAAAAAGGGAATTAAAAACTAATTGTTTGTTTATTTTGACTAAAACTAAAATAAAGAAATTAATATGAAAATGTCACGTTAATGCATCATTTGGCAACTGTGTTAACACATAATTTTCTTAAAACCTTATTGTTTCCTTCTTTTGACTAAAACCAAAACAGAACATTTTAAAAAATTATAGAAATAATGATACAAAATTATCCATTAATGTGTCATTGGGAAAATAAAAGGTAAAAACAAATTGCCTCACAGTATATACTGTATGGTCTCCGTACTATTACGAACACCATACAGAACCTGGACAGACATCCTTGCTAAGGAGTGTTTGGAGCCTCATATTAGTAATCTAGTGATTGATTAAAAAACTAGCATCGAGGCTAACTGTTGTGAATAATTTCACAAGAACTAAAGTGGTAAGCATGAACGTGTAAATGAATAGTTCTGTATAATGATACTATATAATTGGAAAGTCAGTGAGGTAATAATGTCTTTTACTTTTCAAATAGAGAAATTGGTTAGTGTCCGCACTGCATTACATTGGACTTTAAATCTTTAAATTGATTATTACCAGTGTCACTGTAAGGGTGTGGGTTGTGTTCAGAAGGAGTATGGGGTGTTCAGGAGCAATGGAACATGGGATTATATGGGACTTTTGCCTGTGCACTCTGTAAAGCACGTTGGGTTGCCTTTAGGTATGAAATGTGCTATATAAATAACTTTGCCTTGCCTGTAAATAACTGATGCAATATTTATTTTTTCTGAGCTGTTGTTGAGCTGTTGTCAGAGGCTGATTATTCCTGTGTTCCTCTGTTTGAACAAAAGTGGTTAAGAATGCTATTTAACTTTCAGGCTGCATGCTATGTATGAAAGGACATCTAGATGGACATAAGTTGGATAGGGGGCTAGGTCTGTAAGTCTTCAATAAATTAATTTAGTGTTATTAAATTTTTTGTGAGGATGGTGTGAAGAGATGATGTGTCTTGTCTAACTGCAATACTTGACTGAATTCTAAATTAAATTTACTGCACTATATTTCAACGAGGGAAACATCTAAATCGTTAAAACATCATGCTGATTCTGACTGTTATTCTCTTATAATGCAGAGAGCACATTCCACACGAAAGCAAAACAATGTGGGATAAACAGCAATCATTGACTCATCCTCAGTTACCCCGAGACTCTTACAGTAGCTCTAAACAGATGTTGGGCCAAGTGACGATTGTGGCTCCTGCTGTTGCTCAGAGACTATTGAAAACCCATTTGTAGCAGACTTTTTACTAAAAGTTGAAATACTTCTAAGTCTCTGTGGCCTGAGCTCGAAAAACATGCTAAACATTAAAGCTGTTGGAGACAAAAAACAGCTCTTATTTTCCACTGAAGAAGAGAGGAGAGGAACAGAGGTCTCCAGTGGCGATGCTGCCCCGGAGCCTTTGGGAACTTTTAAGGAAACGATTGCTGGGAAAAAACATTTCTTGTGCCTTTGACTGATTACAGACTGTAATTATCCACTTATGTTATCATTACGACAATGTACAGCCTCCCTGGTGCATACAGTGTTATATACCTAATAGTAACTACTGATAACAAGACACTTACGGGGGACATATCCTCTGTGTGTGAGCATTTTATGCAGTAATTACAACATATAGTAGCATTTTGGTCACCTGAAATTTAAATGCTATAACTTTACATTTACTGTATTTTACTTTGTTGTAAAGTAATTGTTTTTCCAGTCATTACTGCAATAATAAGTCTTTCAATTAATTGAGGGTGTGGGCCTGTCTATTTTATAATAATAATAATAATAAAAACACCTATTTATATTTACTTCTACCTCTATCTCTTGAATAAAGGTACTACTTTTCAAATGTAATATGTCTTGATTTGTGTAATCTTAATGTGTACGAATGTGTCTCATTAAAGAAAAATACAGTTTAGGCCTGGATGTACTTTCGTTTTTGAGGTCCAAAACAAAAGAAGACAAACAAATACATCTGCAGTGATAGGGAATATTTTCTTTAAATATGTCTTCTGTTTTCAAGCTACAGTAGAAACCCAGGCTGCTTCTGAACAACTGCACAATCGCTGTTTGCTGTGTTTGTACTTTGTGCCATGGATGTGAATGGGGGCAAGTCACTATTGCTAAGCTGCTCCTGGTCCAGTAAAACCTCTGAGCTCACTGCTGTTAGCGCCACAGATGATCCGCTCTGCTAAGGTTTGCTCAGTTGAGCTTCATGCTCATATGGGACAATTTCTCAACAATAATCGTAACGCAGTGATGCCTTTAGACAAAAACGGGATGCAGGTCACTAACTCCACAGAGAAATAATGGTTAGTTACATTTGATTCTGATTCACTTATTCAGGAGCAGCAATGCACCTAAACTCCAGCTTACACGATCCCACTCCTACTCTCCGCCTTTCTTTTTCCCTCCTCTCTTTAGTCCTCTTTCCCCTGCAGTCTATCTTTGACCAGTAGATGGCAGCCTGACTACACTGAGCTATAGAAGCTGTCCATGGTGCTGAATGGATGCTCTCTCTTTTAGTATGTAGCTGGCTTACAGACTGTGTTTGGATGACTAATGTTTTTAGAATCTATCTATCAATCAATCGATCCATCTATCCAACTCTTCATCTCTCTCTGTCTACCTACAGTATCTGTCCATGCATTTATCTGTCTGTCTCCCATCCTCTCTCATGCCTCCCTATCTGCCTGTGTGTTGGAGAGCAGCAGCAGATGTGTGTTGTGTCAAACGACCCTCTTGTCTAGGTTGAAAGCGACGGTCTTTTTAGGAGCGTACGCTGTTATGAAGACTCCCACCAGTAGATGTAAAAAATGTTTTTATAAATATATATATAAAATGACTAAACTAACCCAATGCACAGATAGCTACCAGCTTGATGGATGACTCACAGTAATGCTGTGAAATGGCTCAACCCACACACACACACAGCCACTCACTGAAACACGCAGTCATAATAACACATGCAGCACAACACCCAAGCACACACGTACGGTATAAACCAAGTTGGCACAGGCACACTCACACACACACACACACACACACACACACACACACACTGGCTGTGATATTAAAGTTGAGATGGTTAACTATCTGTACAAGGAGGAAGGAGGTTGCCAAGTGGAACAAAATCAGTGAGGATTAATATGGTGGGAGATTAGCAACAAATCTATTATGAAAACTATTCGAAGCATAAACAAGCTGCTGTAGCCTATAAATCCTGTAACATGTGGTCGAAGGACCCAAGAGGGCTGTTTAGGGGTCTGAAGCAAAATGAGGATTAGCTCCATTTCAATATTTGTTCATGTTGAAGCAGCTAGCAGCTTGAGGGTATTCTGATTTTTCCAATGTGTAAATGCAACAAATACAGACCTATCTTTAACAATTTTAGTATATTAATTTATGGATTAACAGGCTGACTTGAATCCGCTTGGGCCACACAGCCTGGACTGAGAATTGCCTTAAGATGCAGTACCACTAATGACCAGTAGAGGCTAGCTTTAAAGCAGTCCCTGGTTCCATTAAAAAAAAAAAAGGCCATTACAACAGTGCGAAAATGCAAAAGTATGTTCTGTCCAGGACATTTCTCCTATGTTGTTCGGTGATGATGATTTGAAAAAAATACATTACATCAAAATAATATTAAGACTAAAGTAAAGGTACACCAGCAGGGTGTTTGGCTCCAGTAACTGCCCAGCTGGCAACACGTGGTAAACCCTCGTGTAAATTCTGGAAAGATCTCTCAACAGACTATGGGTGAAGTCACAAAAGCTGCATCAGTTTTCAGTCTATACTTTGGGCACCCACTCACTAGCTTTTCTTTTCAGCGTGTGAAAATACTTGCTGACACCTGCTGTGAAATACTGTAACGGGCCAGATTTGGAGTGACATGTGTAATTTGCATTTGCCTCTAAATGTTGCTGCTGTTGGTCTTCTCGGTGGCTCAGTGGGTTAAGTCTCCACGTCGTGTTTGTAGCGTTGTAATCTTGTTAGGGTGATCCTCTGCACATGCCACCAGGGACCGGGGATCAATAACTGGCTTGTGGCTCCGGTTGGGGTGCAGACTGAGAGAATCGGAGGGGTGTTTATATGGCACTAAGATTGATTGGCAAAAGATAGAGAGTGATGATTTCTCTGTGTTAAACACCATGTGACCTTCTCAAAGCACATTGTCTGGAAATGTGTGTGTGTGTGTTTGGCAGAATTACCACCCTTACTTCCCCATGCAGCTCTTTCCTTCCCCTTTCTTGTTTTTTCTTTCCTTCAAGTCTTTCGTACCGTCTCAATTTTGGTGGTTCTTCTCTCTCTCCTTTCTCTCTGTAGCCATCACTCCCTTTATCTCTCTATCTATCCCCTTTTTACTACTTTTTTTCTTTCTTCAACCTGTCACTTTTTTATTTTGCTTCTTCTCTTTTTTTTATCAGCTTTTCCCTCTCATTTCTTGTTTTACCCCTTTATCCCCCTCCATCACTTCCTCATCATGTCTACTTAATCCTTCCTGCCATCCTTCTTTCATTTTTCCCTCCTTTTGCACATTTTTACTGAAATAATTCCCTCTTTCTTCCTCCCCCCGCTCTCTTTTTCCCGTTTTAATGAAATGAATTTCTTCCTGGTTCTTTCATTTCATCCATCACTTCCTGCTTCACCTCTCCCACTGTCTTTGCTTCCATGGTTCTTTTCTCCTCTCCTTTTCATGCTTTCCTAGTCCCTTTCCTTTTTCTGAAATGTCTCTTTCTTCTCTCCTTTTCCTTTTCATTCATTCATCCCTCCTTCCTCCCTCTTTCTCCATATTTCTTAAACCTTTTCTCCCTCCTTTCTTCTTCATTTGTTTTTCTTCCTTTCTCTTCCCCCCTCATTCCTTTGAGGTGTCTCCTCTTTTCCACCCAGGAAGCCCACCTTTTCTCATCCGTCTCTCCTCTCACCCCTTCTTCCCTCCTTTCTTCCCTTTTAATTCACTCTTTCACTCCTTCAGCCTCTTTCCTCCCTCCCTCCCTCCCTCTCCTCCTCCAATACCTTCCACTTTTCCTACCTCTCATTTACTTCCCTCTCTCTCTCTCTCTCTCTCTCTCTCTCTCTTCGCATCTGCCTCCCTCTCCCATGCCCCCCCCTCTCTCAGTCGTCGCTCGCTCGCCGTGCTGTGCGGACCTACCAACCACCTCTCTCCTCTCCTTCACTGAATCTCTTCATCTCTCTGTCTCTCCCCTCAGCTCCGGTCCTCCGGTCTCTGCTATGACAGCTCACACCAGCAGCGTGGTGCCCGATCTCAGACCGTCAACCCGTCACAGGTTATCCTGTCCAAACGTTAACATGGACATGTGTGTGTGGGATATTCGTGATTGATCTTCGGGTGTGTTTCTTTTTTTCTTTTTTTGTTTTGTATAAAAACGAAAGAAAAAGGAGGAGGGGGGGCGGCCGTCCTCTTTTACCCCCCTCCGCTTCCTTCAGCCAAGCAAAGCGGCAAGGTGGGGAGAAGGCTTTTAAAATTAAGCCAGCTTGGATTTATTTAACAGCAAAATGACGGATTTGGTAGCGTCGGAGATGCTGCTGCTGATGAGGAGGCTGAATGTGAAGAAAACGGGCAGGCTGAGACGCGACCTCCCGCTTCTCCTCCTGCTGGGGCTTCTCTTCGGGGATTTCTCCTCGTCCAAGGGTGAGTTTTGAAGGTTTTCGATTTGTCTGTGTTTGCGTGCGTAGGCAATATGTTTGTGTGTGCGCGCGTGTTTTTTTTCAGGGGGGGTGATTAGAACATTCGCAGGTTTGTATGTTTGCGTGTGGACGCGCACGCCAGAGTGAGAGGAACAGAAAGGTAGTTAATTCGTGCCGCTTCGTAGCTGCGGACAGCGTTGCTGTGTGTGTGCGCTCGCGTGTGTCTGAGTGAGTGTGTGTGTGTGTGTGTGTGAGAGAGAGAGAGTTACGTGTGTGCGCGCGCGCTCGCCCGCCGCTCTGAGGATAGCGTGCGTGTGTCCTTTTGTGCGTGCGTGTTTGAGATAGCGAGTGGGAAAGGGAGTGTGGAAGAGCTAGTCTATATGCACGCACAGTGTATTACTGTGTGTGTGTGTGTGTGTGTGCGCGCGCGTGCGTGAGAGAAATAGAGATTGCAGTGCCCAACTTGAACATAGTATTGCATCTGGGGAACAGTGTAGGCATGCTCACTGTTTGGGCCTCCAAGCTGTGCAGATGTTGTCATCAAAATACCTAAAAGTTCAAAATGAATCACAGATCACTTAAACCAGATTTCAAGCCGTTGGAACAGAAACTGGAACAGAACCAGTCAAAAACCTTGTTTGGTATGAAGCAAATGTTGGGAACTAACTCAAGAACCTGTGTTACTGTCTACAAAATGAGCAGAGAGAGGCTCAGATGGAGACAGGCTGAGAGAGATGGGGTGAAATTTCATCTGGAGGGCAAATCCAATGCTTATAGTATAACATGATTTTGTAGAGTCACACACACCCAGAGGAGCAGTTGTCTCAGCGGCTGTGGAGAGTCTGATGGTAGGGCAGGGGGGGCTGATGCTGTGTGTCAGCAGCCCAGCAAGTGACCAGGGAAGTTTCTCATGTTATAGATAGGGAGAAAGATGGATATAGAAGGAAGTGTTAACATTCTCCTCGTTTGGTTGGGAGCGTTACTGTTACTCTGTTTATCAATAGCTTCTCTGTGTGCACTTCTCCTCCCTCTCTTTTTCGATGCTTGTCCCTCTGCATGTCCCTCTCAATCTCTCCCTCTCATACACACACATGCACACATCTGTCAATCCCCCCCATGCAATGAAGAAGAAAATGGTTTCTAGCGGTGTTAACATTTCTGATTATTGTCTGATCTATCTCTGGGTGTTACATACTGTGCATTTATATTGTGTTGGTGCGTGCATGGTTTGGTGGTATTATCTTTATCTGTATTCCCCTGCCACATGCAGGCTGTCAAACTGGAAATGAAGGGATTTGAGGGAAAGTGTGATTGTTGCGGAATTGTTTATGTTGATGGATATGATGATGGGGCTTTTCAGCTGTTTATGATTAAAGCAACTTCTTCTTATCACCTGCAATGTATCTAACAGTCCAATCTGTGTGTGCGTGTGTCCTGCGAAGATGATCAGTTTTAAAATGTGTTTTTTCAGACTGCCTTTCTTTTCACAATCATAAGCAGTTTTATAATGACAGTATGGGTGCTGCAGATTTTAAATTCAATTATTCCTCTCAAATTAAACCAAGAACATGTTGAAACCTGAACATGTCCTCAAATTAAGCTTTTCCATGTCACATTATTACAGTATGACGTGCGGCATACCAGCAGCTATTTTAGTTATTGGAGAGTTAAACACGCAGAAAGACAGAGTAAGAGAAAATTAAAGAGCAGGAAGACATCTGGAAAGACAGACGGAAGATGGCAATAATTTATTTTGTCAAACCTCAAACCCCAGATGGTGGCCAGCCTTTTAAATGTGATGTTGCACTTTAAATTCCAACACACAACTAATTATTGATTGTCTGGAAATGTCACTTAAAAATGTCATAAAAAGTCAGGTGCCATCAAACATGAACTGAAGAGCAAATAAACAACCAGATGTCATGAAGCTGAAGTGAAAAGTTTATTTATACAGAATATTTTTAATGCTGGTCATTATTTTTCATTATTTTACAATAATTTAGCAAAAACTCGGCTAACATCTCAATCCGTTCCTCAGTGATCTCCTGTAATAGAATGGCTCTGCTCTGGTTTTGACAATTATATTAGGGATTCTTTTGATAATCACTGCATAAATTATTTCTGTAATTATCACTTGTGCTAAGTAAATAATAATGATTCATAATACTGATAACAACAATAATAATAATACTAATAACCACAGGCTACATCTTAATAAATGTAATCCTCTAAGTAAAGAGCCTAATTCCCAATTAAAGACACAATCTGGAATTTATATATAAAACAAACATTTGGAAAGAGCAACATTAGTGAATCATTATATGCTTATTGAATGCTCTTGTAACAATAAAAACATAGATTTGCATGGTCTGTTCTTTTCCTGTATTTACAATCTTTACATATATTTTGCTGCCAAACTGTGCTTCTTTATCAAAAGCTGAGACAGAGAGAAAAAATAAATTCAGCCCATTCACAACAAGTTGTTTCTGCCAAGAAACGTCCAAATGTCCAACTGTGATGATAATTCCCATAAAACCCAGCTAGTGCTTATATAATTGATATATTGTTAACTACACTCTACAGGGGACTGCACAAAATACATTTTTGGCACTCTCTCTCTCTTACACACAATCACACACACACACACACACACACGGTTGAGAATAACATGTCTGAGAACTTAATTTTAGACCCCCACTGGGACTATAAGGTACTTGTTTAATCACTCACACACACACACACTCGCTTATTCACTTAGAGAAATAAACACACACATAAAGGACATTCCAATGACTTATTTTCATTCCCTTTTCAAAGTGAGACTGATTAAATGTCTCTGTTTCTGAAGGTTTTTAATGTTTTTATCCTTATGAGGACATTAAGACCTGAACGCACGCACACACGCACGCACGCACGCACGCACGCACGCACGCACGCACGCACGCACGCACGCACGCACACACACACACACACACACACACACTTGTACACGCTTGTGTTTATACATACAGGCGAACACGCACACACACACTCACGTACTTGCACTCGGTGACAATTAGCTGACATTGAATCAATGCCAAACAACAAGATATTGGAACTAGCTGTCTGTCCCCCTCCTTGGCATACTAATATCACACACGGGAAACGGACAAACTCAGACAAACACATACACACACACATACACACTGTTCCTGTGGATGAGAATATAGCTAATTAAAACATAGCTATCTTTGAATTTAAATTCACTGTAGGTACATAAAAGTGAGGGATTTACACATGTAGAAGTGTGATACGTGCCACTGAAACGTGAAAAATTCAGAAAGCTTAATAACGTTTGAAAGAAAGAAATGAATTTGTATGACACACTGATTAAAATGGTATGTATATGTTAGTAGTGTAGACTTGAACCTGGAGATGTATTCTTGACCTCGGGGACACAGACTGTGCAGTATACTGTACAAGGCAAATGTTCTAAAAGCAAGGACCACTTACATTGCTATTTCAGCAACTTTTGACCGTATCCCATGGCCTTTATCAGTGAACAGAACTAGCTCACGTGTCATTACTGTGTTATGATCTCCTCCCCATGATCAGCTGTTGATCACTTACTCAGACTTACAGTAAGCAACTGAAGAAGGCTTTGGGATACGGAAAACTATGTTAAAAGCTAAGTAAGTAATATAAGTATACTTATAATTATTAACAAATAGATTAATAAATATAATTAATATACCTATGTAATGAATGACAAAACAGTAGAACACAGTTGTTATAAATAAATATGTATGGGAAAAGTTATAATTTATTGAAAAATATTATACTTAAATAAATCTGCTCACAACTAGATTAAAGTCTTTTATAAACCATTTTTAAATGTTTGTACTGCTTACCTGGGTTTCAACATAGGTGAAGTTTTCCATCTAAAAACTGCAGATAATTAATTGAAACATTTTGAAAATCACTACTTGGCATGGTTTTATTGGTATTGATATTGTAACTCATTGGATGCTCTGATTCTTCCCCGATTCTCATGAGTACAGTACAGTGCATATGCAGGAGCACATGTGCATATTTGTGTGTCTCTGTGCTTGTGCTGACTTTAAATTAATATATCTGTGTGATGACGAGTGTCTGTGTGCACATTTGTGTGGAATTCCCTGTGTATGTGTGTGTTCTAATTATTTTATGTATATGAGAAGCATGGGAGCACTTATAACTTTCACCTCTATGTGGGAGAGACAGACTAAAAGGCACACACACATGCACAAAAGAAAGAGAGAGAAATTCTGTTTAATGTTGTTTAAGGTGTTCATATAATAATTGAATCCTCTGTCACACCAAAGACCACACACAGTTCAAACAATCTGATCTCTCTCTCTCATCTGTGTGTGTGTGTGTGTGTGTGTGTGTGTGTGCACGTGCACAACTGCAACAGAAAGAGCGAGACATCTCACTGAGTACTGATGATTTTCAGGTACTTGAGGTCCTTCTAGTTGTCCAGTGAGACCAGAGAATACACACACACTTCAATACAGTTAACTACTGCAGAGTACACAGTTCAATGGAGAGCAAAGAGGTAGTGTGTGAATGTGTGTGTAAGAGAGATACCATAGAGTAAGAGAGACAGACAGACAGACAGAAAGAGAGAGACAGAGAGATAAAATGAATACTGGAAGCAAGGAACCATCAGTTTTTCATTCTCACAAGTTCAGAAATTTAAATATATATATTAATGTACATGCACAACATATGAAGTGTCAGTGTCACAGAGTCGGGTTAAGTATCAGTGAACACACAAAGTACATGTTAAGTATACATGGGTCATTATGGAATGAAAAGGGCTTTTTTAGTCATCCATGTTGGCTTCAAAATGAGTGAGTAATCTATCTTTATAGTGTTCAAATGACAGAACTTGCCTGGCCTACATACAGTAGACTAATGCAGGGGCAGTGAGAGAGACAGAAAGAGCAGAGAAGAATATGTGTGAAGACGGAGAGAGAGAGAGAGAGAGAGAGAGAGAGAGACTGAGATAGAGGCAGAGGCAGAGATCAGAGCAAGTGTG
>JAVQJL010022397.1:0-11569 GCA_036024295.1 Nannoperca obscura | reverse complement strand
CGGTGGGGTTGTGTCTGCCCCCGTGCCATCGCACCCTCCCCCCCCCGCCCCTCACCCATCGTGCGCCGGGGGGGGGGGGGGCGCCGCGGACTTGTCTGCAAACTGTTCAAACTAGTATGGTTTGAATTTGGGACTTTTAGCTGAGTTCTGAAGTGTGTTTCGAGACACATACACGTGGAAAAAGACGCGCTGCGTTTATTCAACACCAAGAAAAAAACTGTAGTTGACGCGTTTTTGCTGCGGTAAATGATGTTGCTTTGAGACTTAAAATTAAAGGTTTCGCCCAATCATAGAGGCTGGTGTTGGCAGCACATTACTCATGCACGATTTTTTTTAAAATAAAGAGAATCTAAAAACCTGCTGGATTTTATTTGCTGCCCCTTCAGGACCACGAACAGCGCCGAGAGAGCGTAAAAAAGTTCACATCGTGGTTCACAAAGGCTAAAAGCAGCGCGAGCTTCAGCCCAGGGAGCATTTACTGGCTCATTCATTTTATGCCTGACCCTTGTTAATGAGTAGGTATGTGGTGTAACACTCCCGTGAAGAGCAGCAGCAGAAACCTTTCTGGACTCTAAAAGGAACCTGTGGGTGTGAGGGCGCAGCGTTTCCAAAAGAACAGACACAAGCCTGTACTCGCCTCCACCGACGTCCTTTCTCTCAACAGGCGCACAGAAGTGACAATCCATCAGAAACCTAGTTAAGAAACCACAACATAACAACAATCAAAACATAATACACCTGGCCCTCCGCACTTGAATCAATGGCCTGCACAGCACTTCACACAACAAGCAGCCAGAGATGGGATGACTAACCTGCAACACTCTAAACACAATCACTGATTCTGCTGACAGAAAATGTTCTCATGGTTTCTGCATTTTGTCAAGAATATATCAACATGATATACAATAATAACTTGATATTTGCTACTTGAAAATAAGACTAACTCTATTTATTATAATTATTAAACATTTTAACATTAAACATTTAAAAATTAAATGTTTGACTTTTTTTTAACGACTGAAACGATGAATCAGTTCTAAAAATTGTTTTCCTGATTAACTAATCAATAAATCGACTAATCATTGCAGCTCTACTTTAAAGACAGTGCTATATGGAATAGACATGTGACAGTGATGCCACCATGAAGAATATAATTTGTTGTTTTTTATTAATTACGGTGAATTTCTCTTGTAATCAGAGTCCTCCACTTGTTTTGGTGACTCCAATCTATTCTGTGCACATGTAGTTAATGAACAAACACATTCATCTGCAGGTAGATACGGAGGATGTGTGTGGGCAAATTCCTGTTTGGTTAATTTAAAACACTTTTACACCTTTTTCGTTAAAGAATAAAGACACATTTAGTAAATTCCTTAGTGTTAATTCATTAATATGAAATGTATCTTATCCGGGTAATAATGGAGCCTAACTTGTCTAATCATTAGCCCCTGCACCTTCGGCCTTCAATGCGCTAATCACTCCTGCATGCATTATTCAGATGGTGAAGTCTGGTGATAGAGGTCATAGGCTACAGCGTCCACAGATCAATAATGCTGTTGTGTTTCACACGCTCACATTTTCACTGCAGGAATTCTCTCATGATAGAATTAAATGATTCATTGGGGTTATGTTGCCTTTTCAAATTCATATTTCACCGCAGAGACTTTGAGGGTACAGACTGATGATGCTGGCTACTCGTGCCAAGACGTGTACATGACGTGCACCTGAGACCCGAATGGTATTTCTGTGACTCAGTCTGATGTAATAGTTTGCATTTATGACCGTCGCAGTGGCTCCTGTTAATCTGGGATCTTCACGGTCTGCTGTCCAGTTCTTGATGCCTGAAGTCGTCTGTTTTCCAAGAGTGCAGGTGCAGTGATCTCTTTTGAGTGTGTGTGTGTGCAGATTTTGAGGGGTTTCTGCACCTGCACTCATGTTTGCACACAGGATAAAGATGTGCAGCTGATTTTATGCCATTTCATGCACTTTTCAATGTTCAATTAATTTAGTAAAATTCTGGGTTCACTTATTCATCATTTATAGTCCAAGTGTATCCAAAGCAGAGAGGATCAACCATTAACACCTGTTTGATCATGTGTGGTCTAGATGTTGCTTCACATATTGGCTGTATAGGAGAATTAGATGAGAAGATTGACATCACTCTCATTTCTGTCCATTAAATGCAAGGCTACAGCTGGCAGCCGGTTAGCGTAGCGTAGCTTAGCAAAAATACTTAAACGGGGGGAAAGAGCTAATCTGGATCTTAGCAATAGTGACAAAATCCATCCATCCAGCACCTCTAAAGCTCACAATTCCCCGTTTTATAGGGTGGGGGGGGGGGGTTATGTGCCGGACTATTCACAAACAAGATATAACGTGTTAATTAGTGAGGTTGAGAGGCGCTAATAGGTGGATTTTCCTGCTATTGGACAGAGCCAGGTTGTTTCTAGTCTTATGCTAAGCTATGCTAACCAGCAGCCGGCAGTAGCTTTATATTTAACGGACGGACATAAGAATTGTATCTTATCTTTTAACTTTCATATGTAACAACAGCAAAAACACAAAGAATTGTTTGCAAAACATACTAAGAAAATGTTTCTTTCCCCTTTTTGGTTTTACTATTTACTATTATCCATGTCACCGTGTTCGTTCATTCATTCATTCATTCTGTGTAAATGTGAAAGTGTAAGACGCAGCAAAAAAAAAGATTAGTATCAGCCATGTATTAGATCATGGATAACTGAAACTCACAGTGCCATACAACATAACGGCACACTACATGTTGTCCTACTGGGCTCCCTGTGCTGTTTGTAGAGTTATAAAAAACTATGTTTTTGTTTCTTTGTCTCTCCCTAAGCCCTTTTCAAAAACACAACTTGATTTGGGCATAAATTCCCACTGACAGCATCCGTAGAGCTGCCGCTGCTGCTGTTGACATAAACAAGCAGTTAAAGTGTATGCTATATGACCACGCCATAAAGGCTGTAAGTGGATTGTGGAATTACACATTGATTGCACTGACCATTTCTGAGCAATTATTGTACAATAATTCAAACTGATATTGCGGTAACGATTAGTGTGCTGCTGTTGATTGATGCTAAATTTCAAAATGGAACCTAATTTGGAAAATCATAGCTTTTAACAATCTGATAAGTTGTAAAAAAGAAAAAAAGGGTAACTAGCCAAAAGTGATTAAATCATGAATAAATCCTCTCCCATTCAAGGGAACCGATATGTGTCCTCTCAGCTGTAATCACCCATTTCCCACAACTGACGGTGGCTATCCTGAACATTTACTTAATTCTACTCCAGCAATCAGCCACTCTGTGTTCACTCTACGGGCCATAAAAGTCAATGGCAAGAAACAACAATTTGCCCAAGAAAAACTCATTAGCGTGCTCCGGTGATTATAGGTAAACACAGAGAGTTACAGCCACCAGATAAGAAAAAGGGCAGACAGTTAAAGTTTTCACAGTCCAATAACCCCCAGCTAATGCACTCCTGAAGAGCAGTTTGGGCTCCTGCAGATAGAAGTGTTTGAGTTGCCATCAAGGCCAAGATAACAGGACCAGTAGGAGGCAAAGCTTTTTCTCTCTCATCTTGTTCAGTTTTGCCAACTTTTCTTACTTCCGTTGGCGCTAAAGATGTGACTTTATTAAGTGAGACATACCTTTTTTTTTTGCCGAGAGCGATAACTTGAACAAATCACGATGTTGGAAATCAACTTACTGTAGCATCTCTACCTGTACTCCTCAAATGGAGCCCTAAAAGCTTTTTCAGATAGTAAAACCATCACCATTTCCATTTGCATGACACGTGCTGCCTTGTCCAAATACAAAAGGAAGATTACACACATGTACACGAATGTACAGAATTCATTCTGGTGTAAGAGCAATCTCCCGGCAGAATGTCTGACTCCTTCCTGCCATCGCAGACAGAAAGGGGGAAATGATTATGCGTTTTTTATTTAGCCTTATCTCCAGAGTGAAGGGAGCCACTAATATGAGCAGAGTGCTTTTCAGTCTGTTCGCACGGCTCAGGAAACAAAACGGGGGGGTTGGTGGCTGCCCACTACCACAGTCCAATAATTCATGACCATATAAATGGCTCTAAAAGGGGGCCATGGGTATCAGTCAGAAACACAGGTGACTAGTGTGCAAACGATAACATGCTACTGCTTTTTGTCCTACACAGTGGGTGCACAACTCGGGGCTTCTCATTTGCTTTCCAAAACAGCCACGCCTCAAAGCTACTCCGCCCAACAGCAGCATCACTTACGCCATTTGTCTTCTCTAGGAAAGCAGAGCTGACCAATTACAGCAATATCCCACCGACTGATGCGTTTATGAGCAAGCTGGCGACGGCGGCACCCTCCGGTAACTCTGATGGACGGCCGAGACAGGTGTTAGAGGTCTTGGAAAGGTCGGTGATGTGATTCAGAGCATGTTATCCAAGTCACTACGAACGTGGGAAGACAGTGTGTCTATTTATGTATCAAAATCTGTAACGCCAAGTCAATGTCTAACTCACCTGCCCCGTGTATTCTAGACATCAGAACTACAAAACAAGATGTCATACTAGATGTGACTCAATGCATCCATGTGTCACAGCGGACTGAAGCTGCAAACTGCTTTTTTCCCCCCTCCTCATTTCTGGAAAACTATAAATGACGAACAACTCGACAGATCAATACCTGATGACACCATTTGTCATTGTCTGTCAGATGGACGCATTTGTGTTTTTCTGTCCACCTTCACCAAAGATTTTACAATTGTAATTGTTTTCTTGTTTTAGGCCAACAGCAACCCACCCCCCCTCAGAGGTGTGTGAGAGGCCATACATCAGGAGCACCTTTGAAAAACGAGGGATGGAGATTGTGGGGTCGCCTGGAGTGTCAGTGAAAGTAAATGGCTGTTGTTCAAGTGATACACCATCAAAACCTCTGAAAAATAAACACAAACGAGACTGGTCAGTTTTCCAGCCAGAAAAACAAACATCACGAAAACACTGAAACATCATCAGCTAAACTTAGCGTGGGAGCTAAATGCCGATGCCAGTATGCTAACAAGCTGATGTTCAGAAGGTATAAGGTTTACCATTTTTGTTTGGCACGTTAGCATGCTAACATTTGCTAGCAATGAACACAAATGGCTAAAAATCTATATTTTGATCATATTTAAGTGGAGTCATAATGAAATATTGATATCCTTTTTTATCTTGCTCATTTGATCTGGCAATACAAAATAAAGCAGTTGCATGTTTTTTACTATTTTCTGGTTCTACCAAAGAACACATTGCCATTGCTGCTGGACCACATCATTTAATTTCATGACCACAACAAACATCCCATTGGTAATGCAAACCAGCATCAGATTAACACGAAGAAAGCCGTCTCAAACGTCTTCATCATCACAGCCATGTCCACCTTCCACAGCCCCATCTAACCTGCTGGCCATCTGTTTTTCCCCTTTAAAAGTGAGATGAATGATGTTAATCAGCACACGGGAGCTCTGTGCATCCCTCAGCTCCCGCCCGTCCTGCTATAATAAAGCAGTCCGCCTGCCTGAGTAATTACTCTCATCTGCCTCAGTCCTATAAGCAAAACCTGACGGGATAAAAGCTCCAGTCAGCAACCTCATGAAAGTTTAAAGATGATACAAGACGGTAAAATAAATGTACGTATGTTCCTGATTAATATGTATGAATGGATGATGTATATAAAGAGGCAGTGTTTTACAAAGCTTTTTTTTATTTTATTTATTTGAAGACAGCATCGGATGTGTACGCAAAATGTCTACCTCTGAAAGCTTCATTTAAGAGCATTACTTTAAACAGAAATGTACTAATCCTCGTCTCAAACATAAAAGTAGGCTTCATCAGGAAGTCTTATTCTGAAACAAACTTAAACTTCAAATATAAAAAAATACATGAAAACCATTACAAACTTGACAAAGCCCATATTTACAAATAGAATAACCGATGCCCGGTCAATATAAAGCCACAATAACGCTCTGTCATGTCCCACTCTCAGGGGTTAATAAAGTAGCAGTAATGACGACTTTGACTCAAAACAAAGAAAACACAAAATTCTTAGATTTAATGGAGACGTCGCCTCGTTTTAAGCACTCCCTTCCTCTTTCTCTAGCAGTGTCTCTACCATCTTAGGCAAGAAGGCTTCCAGGAAATGAAAGAAGTCCTGAAAAACTCCCGTTTTGTCACTGGTTGGCTCCAACTTGAGCACTGCCCTTGTGTTTTCGGTCCCCCCCACCACCTGTGGCTGAACCTTGAACTCCAGGGGCTCCTTGAGCTCTGGCTCTTTTGTTTTGATGTGGGCTGTGACCTGGGACTCCAGCTCCGCACAGGTGCCCTCTGGCCTCAGATCTGTGTCTTTGATCAGCTCCCTTCTCACTTTCCTCCTGCCGGCCCACACCATGTGCTTTTGCACACAGATCCAGTGAGGGAGTTCAGGCTTGCCCCGTTTTGCCAGTCTCGGCTTTTTGCCTTGAGGTGACACGGAAGCGTCGCTGCCGGAAGACAGCCGCCTCTTGCCACCGACCGCGGCCGTACTCGGGGATTCAACACTGTCCCAGCTGTCGTTTAGCGACGCGTTGAGGGAAGCTGGGGGAGATTCCATTTCCTCGGCAGCTGAATAATCTCCAAAGACGGCGTGTGTGGAGGGCGCAACGTGGCAACTGAGGACACTCTGGAAGACTCCCTCCACAGCAGCGCAAACCTTCTGAAACCACAGCAGCCGGAAACCGTCTCCCGCCGCATGCAGCTGATTACGCAGCCCTTCGGGGAGCGGCGCCGATTTGAAGGGGATGCTGATGGTCGGCTCCTCGGTTTTGGTATGCGGGACCTGCCCGTGGGGGGTCAATAAGCGCACCAGTCCCCATGACTTCCCCTTGGTGGATTTGCGCTGGTACTGCAGGCTGCGGCAGTACTTCTCAGCCTCCTGGCACTCCCTTTGGAAGCTGCGCTGAGAGCGCTCATTCAGGTTTCCGGCTACGTTGTGGGAGAGCTCGAAGGGGTCTAGGAGATTTAAGGGGCCAAGTTTGGGGCCGTGGTGGTGGGTCTTGGTAGGTCGCTCCTCTTGCATGGCCTCCTCTTCTTTATTCTGGCCGAGGAAATCGGTGATTGGGAGTGCACGACCCTCCCTTACAGATATGACACTACTGGCAAAGTCGAACTTGGCATAGAAGGAGAAGAAGCCGGAGAGCAGGGTGCCTACAGAGAAAACATACACGTGCATACAGAGCGACATTCAGGGTCTGCAGTGCGTTTAAGAGATTACATTGGGTTGTATTTACAATCTGGGAAGAAGCTAGGTTGCATCTTTTTTCCCCACTTACAGAGGTCCTGTGTATTCTTGCTGGGTTGCACGGCAATAGGCTGACTAGGGAAGGTGCAGTTCCAGCCCTCGACCACACATTCTTCCTCCTCACCTGCAAAGACGTCAACACGTAACGATTAACAAACTTCTCCTTCTCATTGTATGGGACCATCTAAAGGATCGACAACATGGAAGTTATTTGAGTCTGTTGGACCTACTGAAATCTCAGACTGCACTTATCCAAACGGCCCTAAACAGCCATCGTGTGTGTGTGTGAACGCAATTTGCTGTTCAAACTGCAATTTAAATGCTTTTGCTTGCATCTATTTTTACGATTACAAATTGGAAAACATTTGTTATTTACCCGTTTCTCGCTAAAACGAAATATATAAAAACAATGCAAAATCAGTATTCTGTTCAACAAATTTAAAAATATTTTGATATCAGAGCACTGCAACACTTACAGGCCATGTCTTTGAGCTGGTCCACTGTGGGGAGAACAGGAGGCTCACAGTTTTGCAGGAAGAAGATGATCAGCAGCGTCAGAGCGTAGTTGTTGAGCAGGGGACCGCCACCACTTGGATTACCTACACATCACGACACAACACACACGCATAATGGTCTAAAGCATTAACATGTTTGTATTGGTGAGGTTCTCTGGTCTCCTGAAGGTACAATGATTCCAAAATGTCACAGTTTGTCATGCAACAGTCACTTACAACCTCTCCAACTCTTTGGGATGGTTTCACAGTTTTTGTTTGGTTTAAAAGTGTCGAACCGTTTCGTTTGGTTTTGTTATCCTCAAGCTTTGTACAAAAATGATTTAGCTGTTACCCGTTTGCTTCCACACTAGGGTGCCGTCAATGGATGTATTGTAAACTGCGAGATAGTCTGAGGCACAGATCGATATTGTTGCAAACTCACTTCTCTGATTTGAAGCTAGAAAGCTCACTATTGAAATAAAAATGACTCTCTTTTATTTTATAGGATCATTTCGTTTTTGGCACCTGTCAACACTGATCTACACAATCTTAACGTTTGGATTACAACAGCAGCGTTAGATACTACTGATCCCATCATGCTCTGCTAATCACTCTGAACAAGGGCCTTGTTGAAAGCTGCACTGGCTGGCTGGCGTGGAGGCTGGTCTTCAAAGGGAATAAGAGAGATATGCCCCTGGAGGAAAGGTAATTAGTGTGATCTTCACAGAAGAACTCTTTTATTAAAGATTTTATTCTGTATCAGGAGACACCGTCTGTAATATTTCAACACAGAAGGAGCTGTTCTTGTGTCGGCTTTATTTATTTTTTTCCGTAACAAGGCACTGAAGGGAATTTAAAAAGGCATTGCAGTCTTCAAACATGATCAAGTGAAGTTCTACTGACATCTGTTGACCAGAAAATGAAATAACCTGAATACACCAGACAACCACAGACACGATAATGTTGAGTTCAGAGAGTCGCATCTGTCGTTCTGACACGCGGTGCTAAATGCTACGCCGGAAGTCATTTCATCTTACCAGCCAGCTGCTTCTGCTTGGCCCAGTAGCGGATTGTGTATACCAGAGGCCTCAGCTTCTCCTCTATCCCCGAACACAGCTGGAGGAAGCGGGTGTTCCTCACTGCTAGTCTGGGGAGGGATACAGGACAGAAGAGAAAACCCCGCTGTAATTCGGCTCACTGCGCCAGATATTAAGCTTTTGATGCCACACGATATCAAGGAACCTCTAAGAATCATCAGCTGACCTGTTGTTGATGGTTATGTCCCCCTGCAGGTTGAGCTCGCGGTGGTGGAACTTGACTACAGGGAGACGCGCGCTGCTGACCACCTGGACCTTGTGCACGCTGGGGACGCAGCGTCTAAGGATCGCTGCCACAAGGTCCAGGACCTCGGGCGGAGAGGCAGTGGACAGGTCAATATCAGACAGGATGGAGTCCTCAGAGTGGCCGTCGTCTGACACGCCCTCCCCCGACTGAAGAAAGAGCGGAGATAACATGAAAAAGGAGGATTCAATACACAGCAGACTCCTGGTAAAGTTACATTAGTTGATATTTTGGCTATAAATTGAGTTACAAAACCCATATTTATAGTGATAGAACTGGGCTTCATAGGCACCTATTACTATGTCAAAACATCAGACCTGTTCTGCAGTGGACTTGGCACGGGCCTGGAACACCTTGGTGTTTTCCAGGTCCAGGAAGAGGTCCAGGTCACAGGAGTGGATGCCGAAAGTGTTGACAGATGAGCCGAACGGCAGAATCTGGCTGTCTGCAACAAGAACAAAGACAGTATTAAAAGTGAGAGCCAACCTACAACACACTTTTGTAATATTGTGTACGAGAATATCAGAAATAGACTCTGTAAGTTTTTACAAAGGTCACCTGGGAAAAACTCTACGAAAACCTCCTGCAGGAGTTGAACCAGCAAGCCTCGGGCCTTCTTTTCATTTTCTCCCAGCTGACATCGCTCTAAAATGTACTGCATCTGTGCATCCACCTGGAGGAGGAACAACCGCATCAGCTTCCCAAAACTAGGTCCCATTAACATAAGTATGTAAAGCATAAGTTATAGTTAGCATAGTATAAACTGTATTTAATATATAACTACATTATTATATGATTAATATATAATGGGACTCAATTGAGAAGAATCCAAAGGCTCCACTAGCTGCCCCTACAGGCTCTAACGCTCCTTACAACCAAGTGTATTTGCCATTCTGAGAGACCGACACTTTTTATTTAACAACAGGATGCTTACAGACACCAACTGACACAGCTGAGGTTTGAGACGGTCGAGAACTTGTTGGAGGTTCTGGAAGTCGTTCTTCTTCTTGGGAATCAGCTTGAAATCCTTCTTTTCTCGGGGTTTGACGCGCAGCTTCAGGCCTTTCATCTGATGCTCGACGCAGGCCAGGGTCGCCTGCATGCTCTCAGTCTCGCTGAACTGCACGATGGCGTACACGCCCTGCGAGCACAGAGAGACGCATGTCAGGACTACATCGAGGTTCGTCGGCGACTTTCCACATGAAGCTGGGAAATCGGCTGACGGCGCGCTCGGTATGGACATCAAACTGTAAAGACGATGAAAGTGAGGCTATGGGCATCGTTTCAGATTGCGAACAGCTGACTGACCTTGTCTTTATCCATGATAACATCCGAGACTGGCCCAAACTGCTGGAAGTAGCCAGTTATGTCAGTCTGAGAGATGTCAGGCTTGATGCCACTGACAAACACGCTGTGCTGCTCCTGGGTTTTCCTGGTGGCCCGCACAGTGCTCAACGTCAGGTGTTTCCGCCCTTTGACGTGCTGTTCCAAGCTTGGCACTGCAGGAAATTAAAATATTAACAATGCTGCATCAGAAAGAAAAACTCTTATAATAACCACAACTGCTTAGAAGATCAAAACATACAGCAAGTACAGCTATTTAACGCCTTGTGCACGATCTGTTTAGCTAACAAACAGCAAAACACGACTAATGTAATCCAACACATAAAAAGTATTTGGCTAGTAGTTTAACATTGGCTAACTGTTCGATAAATGCATAGCTATGACATTATGTCATTCATTTAAAAAGTGGTAATAACATTGTAGTTCAAGATTTGTTTCGTCCGATAATATTGTTAGACACCTGCACAGCAAAAATGACGAGGGAAAACTGGAAGTTTAACTTTCTCACGTGTGGCTACGTTAGCTTACGTTACTTACTGTTTGGTAAGTTGACGTTGCACAAGGTGCAGTGAAAGCCTCTCGGCGTCGTTTTAATGTCACCGTCTGCTTCCATGAAGGCAAAACGTAAGACGTAACGTTAAAACAAGAAACGAATCAACCGCTAAAGTAGTCAGCCAAGCTTTGAGGCCGACTGTTTGAAGTCCATGCGCCTCTCAAATCTCACTCCCGCGTCGACCCTTCGTTTGTTTCGGGTCCGTCTTACAAATGTGTCCGGGTTGTTTTCCTGTTTAATCACCAAGTTCCAGTGGGTTGAATTTCATCTTTGTGCTGCAATGGCTGAAACAATTGGAATTCTTTATCTTCTTCTGAGACGGTCAGATACTTTTCACTTCTGTCTTTTATATTAGTGGTCATATGTATTATCCCAATGATCAGATAACTTCTTATTCTCCAGGGTATCTGCAGGTTTCAGAAAGTCAAATTTAAGACTTTTTTAAGACTTTTTAAGGCCACTTGCAATGCAATTTAAGACCAATTTCACAACAGTTATACACAAAACGTGAAAAAA
>JAVQJL010022395.1:0-15713 GCA_036024295.1 Nannoperca obscura | reverse complement strand
TTCTATACATGGACCCCCGTGTATAAGCACCCCCGCTGCCACGCCCCCCCCCCCCCCCCTTCTCCTAAGGGGAGAGTCTGTTCATTGGCTTCTGTGTCCTTAGTCACATTTCTTCCCTGCCCCAGCAAGCTCTGCAGGCTGACTGCCCCATCTTGACTTCATAGTGGAAGTAGGTCTATGCTGTGTGCCGCTGGCTCCAGGTGTATGTGCAAGGAGTGCATGAATGGCCTGTGGAGTTTGTCCACTTCGTGCACTTTACCAGCTACCTGCTATACGTGCTGTCAAAACAGCTGATTCCCACTACGTGCACAAACAAGGTGTGCCTTGGTGGACCAAATTACTGCCCCAAAAACCTGCCTGACAAGGACTTGAGTGATAGGCATAAGACCAGTTTGGCCAGTGTTAGTCAGTGGCAACAACACAAATATTTGCATTGTCTACAGAAAATGCCACCCAGGCATCTGTAACTCCATCCTGGTGTCGTAAGACCTGGAAAGTGTTGTCAAGTCATTGTTTCTTTCTTGACCTTAGTTCTAGGAAGAAAAAAAAACACATAACTAGGCTACATAACCAATTAAGTCAGAGAATTAACAGAAAACATGGGATCATGATATTTACTGTAAACGTTGGTATTTATGGCAGCCAAAGGGTGACCCCCATAGGAAGCAGAAACGAGGTTTGTTATGTCCACATTACTGAAAATAGCAACGTGTAAGAACTCGTGATTCTAACGTGTAATACTTTATTGCTTTGCAGCAATAGTTGCCTGGGATTTGTATGGACTTGTGGGGGTCAGAGTTCATTCTTGTTGATCGATCTTGTTGGTTTTTATTAGTGTAAGCTCCTGAAATCATTTAGACCTCCTTTTTAGATCCATGCTTGTACCAAGCTCTGTCCTCTTCTTGAGTTATTTCCTCTCAGGCATGATGGTGATATGAGAGACTATAATAGAAGAACATTCATGCTGTGACTCACGCTATCACGGAGTATCTTCAGATCCCATTAGTCATTGTCATCGTCGTTAGCCCTGTTCACAGCTGAGGTTTCCAAGAGCAGTTTGAGCATTTTCAAAGAGTGAAGTGACTTAGTGTTTTTGTAAAGCAGCAGCATTTCTGGAATTGTAGAGGGACCATAAATGAGTGGCTGTCACAAAAGCAGCTGTTCCAGTTGTGCTTACATTTTCCTGAAGATGTATCGACTGACACTTTTTGGGGGCCCTGTTTTCTGCAAAGGAGGTTTACGTCTGTCTGCTCTTGTCACCACAGGACTCCCAGGAGAAGAATGCAAACCCGGTGAAGGCAGAGGAGGCCAAGCTGAAGGCCAAGTACCCCAGCCTGGGCCAGAAGCCCGGCGGCTCAGACTTCCTGATGAAAAGACTACAGAAAGGGGTAGGTGACCACAGCAGGCATGTTTCTGTCAGTAAGCTATCCGGTCCAGCAGATTTTTGTACTGTGATCCAACAAACCGCAGTCATGGAAAAATCACCTTGAAAAACCTGGAAAAGCAGGTCATTGGAACATACCTTGCATTTATTTTTAGATGTTTCTGTAAGTGTTTTATACTTTTCTTAATCTTGCCGATAACTGACCTCATATAGATGTTTCAAGCTACAATAGAGTTGTATTGTACAATATGTTTCTGTAATCTTAAACATGACTGATAAACATTATGTGTCCCTCACACCCAAAGAGCAAGGGCTTCTGTCAAGAGCTGCCATTGTGTCCATTCAACAAGCCTGCAGGGCTGCACCTCCTGAAGCAGAGAGAAGAATCATTTCTGTACAGAGCAGAGTGCGACGCAGCCACACAAATACAACCAATTCTTTTTATTTGTAATATGAACAGCAGGGCAGAGCACACAAAGGCGTCGTTCTCTCTCTCTCTCTCTCTCTCTCTCTCTCTCTCCTTTTTCCTCGTCTGGAAACACTGTTGCTCTCTCCACCTACATGCACTGTATATGTTATAGAGAACCTCCACCTCTGGAGGTTGTTGAAAGTCATTCTGGGAAATCGGTGACAAGGAGTAGGAGTAGCTGAGGCAGGCTGAGGGGAAAAGCCAAAAAGTAAATTGCAGTTCTGAATCATAAGATACCTTCCAGAATAAACATCATCAGAGACTTGGATATGAAAATGTTAGAGAGTCTGACAGTTGAGTTTTCTTTCTGTTTGGTTTGGACTATTGAATCTCCACAATGTAATGCCCATTCCATTAGATCATTAAATAATTGAACGTTTTCATCTTTTGGTGTTAAAGTCTTTAATACGTTAGCCGTTGTGATATTTCTTCCAGTTCCAGTTCAACCCTTGTGTTGTCTGACCCTTCACTGTGTTTAACAGCAGAGGAAATGTGTGCTACTGATGTAACTCAGACAAAAGTAAAACCTTGTGCATGTGCAGCTTCCCCTCCATGACTCACGTTCACAGACAAAACAAAAACATTCTGAGGAAATGCTTTGGGGCATGTAAAATCGTATCGGGTCTCTTTCTTTATCATCCATGAAAACTGTTAACTTCAAATCTGTAATCAGAATGAGGGTTGAAGACATATTGTCCATGAAACCACAGCTATTCATTCGTCAGATGTTGTCTTTGATTAAACCAGCTCGTCTTCTGTGCTTAACTGATGAGTGACTCTAAGCGGCATGTTGCTAACGTTTCTTTTCTCACACAGCAAAAGTACTTCGACTCGGGCGACTACAACATGGCCAAAGCCAAGATGAAGAACAAGCAGCTTCCTGTGGCGGGGCCCGACAAGAACCTGGTGACTGGCGACCACATTCCCACGCCGCAGGACCTGCCCCAGAGGAAGTCCTCCTTGGTGACCAGCAAGTTAGCCGGCTAGCCTCCACCACCCTCGAAGCACCCTCACCCCCCTGGGGCTCCCAGCAAACGTCCCTCCTCCTCCTCACCCATGTCCCCAATATGTCCACCCCCTCCCCTCTCTTCCCTTCTCATCCCCAGGCACCACTGGCTTTAACATGTCGGGCAGAGTTGTATAAGTTAAAACTCCATTTGCTTGTATGTGGGCGGGGCGGGGTGGAAGGGATGGAGGTTTAGGTGGCCCACGAGGTCGCAGCCTCCTCTGCCTTCCCACCACGCACAGCTCTGCCCCCTCTGCACACTCTGCTCTGCCGCCTCCTTTATATCTTGGTTTTCTGTGATCCAAGATGCATCACAGTAGGTGTGTGTCATCGGGCAGGGGTTGGATGGGGTGAGTTAATGCACTTTGTAGTCTGTATAGTAGGCTTTGTTTCTTTTCTTTTTTTTGCATCCTAAATGACACCAAAATAATGTGTGAAAGGGAGTTAGGAACCATGGTCGCAGCACGTTCTTTGATCTTTATGTTACCTGTCCATCCCGGTGGCTGGCGTAGGCGGGAGGGGAGAGAAGATGTATGTGAATGATTGCTTACATACCAAATCTGTGAGGCGCAGCCACCTAGCTTGAGAGTCCTTTAGATTCACTGACACCATGTTGGGAAATGGGGGAAGTGAATGGAGGCTTCCTTTCATCTCATCCTTCGGTCACTTTTCGTCGAACACACATATTTTGACACGACTGCTATATCTGATCACAGAAGTCATGTTAAGAAGACAAAAGTAACCACAGTCATAGCCTTCAGAGTTGTGACTTACAATCGCACATGTGCAGTGAAAATCGTCTTCAGACATTTAGGACAAAACTAAATATTCTAGCTGCGAAAGAATGATGATGAGGTTGTTTTCTCAATGTTTTAACTCTTTCAGAATCTATATCACAGAAAGATGCAGTGGTTCCCTTGACATGTTGCCCTCTTTGGCAGTTCACATTGTGAAACACTAACTTTAATAAACAAATATTACTACTTTAACTTTCCTAAAACCTTAGCTGGAAAGTATAGACCTACATCTACTACCAGCACCCCGTAGAACAAACTAACACACTACATGGACTGATCTTTGATCTCGGGGGTGTCGGGGGGTAAACAGCAGGTAACCTGATAACCACAGGTGTCTGCCCAGCTCTCAAGATCGTCGTTGCGGGCTTAAAGCGGGACACTGCGTGCCTGCATGATACGCTCACTCCCAACACTTGGCAAAGCAGAGAGAGATTTTATGACACATGGTGAGGGGGCCAAGTGTGAGCCTCTCTCGTCCCACCTGTTAATGCGGTTCGACCTCTGATGGAGGTGAATGGTGCGATCAACAAATCTGCAGACTTTGAATCCGTGCCATCCACACATCCAAGAATTTGAAGTGGATGCCGGCGCTCACTGAGAATCAGCCTCCTTGTATAAATCTGCTTCAGGGAACCTTCACACGACGCACACTCCACCACGTAGGCTATGGGTGACATAGGGTGCATGCACCATCACATTCTCAACCTCGCTTGTTTTTCATTGAGACTTTAAAAATGTGTCAAATTTGCAATGGGCGAAAGAGAACTGACCTGTACGTATGTGCTTGTGATGGCGTTGTATGAATGCACTGCTTTTCTCTGTTCCAGCCATTGTAAATAGACTTCAACAGGAAGGGATTTTTGTGTTGTTTCCCACCTGCTTTTCACTCTTTCATAGCCTGAGCTATTTTCTGAGTCAATGGTTCCTCTCTCCTTTAAATTTAACACTACTTCTGCTCTATCATAGTGAATTGCAGAGGCTATGTGAATCTGTATCATATGAAAATATGTGTAAATGCTGCTGTATAAGTCAAAGACAAATCTAAGAGGTGATACCCTGTAAAGAACACCTGTCCTCTCTTCTCCCCAAGTATCTCCGTTTCCTATCGCTCCTGTGGCGGTCCATTCAGTTGAAACAGTGGTAAATTCTACCACTAAATTTGAATGGTGCATTGTTGAATTTGATCCAACATGTCAACCAGTCTGGAACACTTTGTCATTTTGATTGACAGGAACAGATCGCATCACGTTGAGTTGAAAAACCTACAGTTTCCTGCTTTAAGAAGTAATTATTGCTAAAAGAAATGGGTGAATAAGCTGCAACATGTTCTATAAAACAACAGTGGACAGGAGTTCTTAAATGCTACTTGATGTTTAGGGCTAGTTTCAAACCCAGCACACAGGGTGTCTCTTGTTCAGCTATAATAAACACGTGCCAGAATGTATAAAGAAATGACAGGCTGTGTGCTCTGAAGTACTTTTGTGCTGCTTTTACCTTTTACCGTTTTCTTGTTTTGCAAGTAAATGTTTTGTTTTTTTCTTGTGTTCTCTTATTGCATAATTAGTATATTTCATCCTAGCCCAAGATAACTGCAGGGAAATCAAAGGCACCCTTGCTTTCAAGAGGAAAAAAACAAAAAAGGGTTTACATGATAAAGAGGATGACTGGAGAACACAGGAATGCTTTTAAGACTTCAGAAAGTACAGGAGTACTTGGAATGTTTCAGTGTGGGAGTAGGTGAGATGATTTTTGTCAGTATTTGAAATAAACTTTTACATTAATAAGATTTCCTGGTTGTTTTTCATTGGTGTCAGGTCTCTGCTCTTAATTAAATGTATCGTTGATGCATATGTTTGCGACTACATACACAGTAGTAAAGGCTGAATATTGTGGGTAAACATAAGGGAATACAACCTGGCCACTAGGGGGAAGCACAATCATTTGTTTCTAACGTGGCCCTCTGTTGGAGACCGGAAGTTCTGGCAGTTTACAGAAAAATTCAATGGAAAATTCTACAAGTGTGGCGAAGAACCACAGGTAAAAATATCCCTCAGACTGGAACCTGCGGTTCTTAAACTTGAGGAAATGTGTCAGTATTCACGTGTGCTAATGCGGAGGGGAAGGGGGCTATTTGTAATTAATGAGTTCCCCTTTTTCCCAATTTACTGCAATACATAAATAAATGTACTTGTCTTTGCAGTCTACAGAAATGTTTCTTTATAATTAAATGTATTATTAAAGTTTGCACTCATTTATCAAAACACAAACGGATCAAATGGCTGCATAACACAACTGTACGTACACCACGTCGTACAGGCAGTGTTATTTGGGGTGTATAAACTTAGTTTAAAAGGTCCTTAACGGGAAAAAAAAGAGATATAGATTAAACTACTAAAGATACAGGTGTTATTGTTATGAGCACTGTTTCTGTTATTGTTATTACAGCCTTTGTTGTTGTTATTATGATGTAAAAGTCTTGTTGGGGGTGTTTCCGGTGTCTCCTAAGTCCTGCTCCACCTTTGCAACATGAGTTTCACATTTCTTTGGGCGAGTGTGACTCACATCATCACGTCACCACGCAATATAAAAGAGGTTGAGACGCGACTTCACTTCCGCTCACTCAGTGTTAACCGCCATGTAGTGGCAGTTGGGGACAAGGCTAGTTTTTTTTTGTTTCATACAGACTAGCGTCAATTCTCTTATTTGGATATTTTTGTTTTACGTAAAAAAGTACGCGTAATTGTAGTAGTTAAATTAAACCAAAATGAATATGATTCAGAGCAAACGGGCCGTGTTGGGTGTTACGACCGGAGTCTTGGGTTTTATCCTTCCTCAAAATGGAGTCACGGAGGGAGCGATGCACTTCGGCTCAGGAGATTCGGCCCCACACATTGCCATGGGCTCTTTGGACTCACACAACGGAAATGTTGGGCCCAACGATGCCACAAAACGACCCACGAATCTGGCAGTGAAGCAAACTAATGGGTTCGTGAAAAACCTTGTGGAGAACAGCGACGACATCGAGGACGGCTCGTTGCCGAGCACCCCGGAGCTCCTGCCGTACAGCGAGCTCGAAGTTTCCAGCTGCCCAGCAGGGGACGAGGTCCTGGAGAACGACACCAGGCAACTCGTTAGCCGTTTTCTGAGAGACTTTACTGGACTTTCTAAATCTCAGTGGCATGAAAGCAAAGCGCTAAAAACAATGAAAAGAGTAGTGGAGGACGTTTTGGCAAAACACAGATACGCGTTTAATGGTAAGTGACAAGAGGGCCTGTGTGTGTGTGTGTGTGTGTGTGTGTGTGTGTGTGTGTGCGCGTGTGCGCGCGCGCGCATGTATATATGTATATATTACAGTATAGCTGCTTTATAACGTTAACCTTTTACCTCATTTAACCAACTTACACGCTGTATTATCAACTCATTCCTTACAACAGACACCATGTTTGACCAATAGGAGCCATTTTACTCACAAGCCATACAAGGAAACGATACTTTAGTCACCAGTCAGCCACATAGATTTACTTTCTATTGAAGTAAGTTTTACATTTAGTTGATGGTATCAGAGAAACATCACCTTGTTTGAATGTACAAACTAAATAGATTTCTGACCTTACCTTTTGCTTTTTGTTTAATTTTAGGCATGATCAACAAACTATCATTGGATGACACGGGGGATGATGCGAGTTTTGTCAGCAAGGTAGCCAGGGAACTGTTTGCAGACAAAACCACCAACTGGGGTCGAATCGCCACCCTGGTTGCCTTCGGGGCAGTGGTGGCTCTCTACCAGAAGGAGAAAGGCGGGGATAACTACGTGGAGCTGGTGGGACAGGAGATCTCCAACTACCTCCTGTCTGAACAGAGGGAATGGCTGGTCCAGAACAACTCTTGGGTGAGTTGTGACTAATGGCTGAATGACAGGATGTAGAAAACAATGTTTGGGTTGCACAACAGCTGGTTTGTTCTAAACACACGTCATTGCCCGTGTGCCTCACCCTCAGATTTCCAACAGTTTTTTTTTTAATCCTTTGTTTCCAGGATGGCTTTGTCGAATTCTTTCGAGTATCAGACCCAGAGTCCGCAGTGAGGAACACACTGATGGCTGTTGCTGGAGTTGCTGGCCTTGGGGCAACACTCGCCCTGTTGATCAGGTGAATTTGTTGGGACACCCAGAGAACTTGTTTTTACCAACCTCTCAAGTTTGGACTTAAGACAAAGGACACTGAAGCTTAATTCCCAATTTGATGATCCACATTTTCTTGGGCTCCCTGCCACCCCCTACCGCGAAATAAGTAAAATGTTTGCTGTGGACGTAAAGGAACAGACTCGAAATAGAGCACTCAACCATCAAACAATTAGGTTTTATTTAATTTACCAAGAAATTTATTTTTCTAATAAATGTAAAATGTGTTTCTATGCAAATTAAAAGTGGTATGGGCAGGACCTGATATTGTTTTGCTTGTGTTATATGTATAATTATATCACAGTTCCCTGGTAAGTGAGCTTCAGACCAGGAAGGGGAAACTAAGTTTTTCCATGGCATGCAGTCATGAAGTCCTTTTCCATAGACTCCATTCATAACACCTGGATCATTATTGTATGGACACCTAACCATGTAAGGCGTGGAGGCAGTGGATTTGCATGAGTCTAGCTCCACTTCCTCATTAGGAAAATGCTGAATCCACTGTGTGAGACCAGCACAACCACACGCAGGACTTTGGGGCTGTGCGACTGCTTGGACACTTTGTCTGTTGGAGACATGAACAAGGACTGAGTGGTGATGAAGAGTGTGTTATTCGACTGCACTGGAGCTGAAAGTAGTTTGGCAATGATATTGGTTGTCGGAGTGAAAGCAGGCAATACAGATCCAGTTGTAAGCTTTGAAATAAAAAAACATATAATTCACATGCTTTGACCTTTTGATACTGTTTTTCCTGTTAGACGGGTTACATCTACATTCGTACTTGATTGTCTGCAGAAATAAGTCGACTCGCTCTAAACTAAGTTTCCCCGCCCCCACACTTGTTAACCTTTTTGATGTTGTATTCACACCACAACCCAAGACCGAGCGATTGCTGCCATTTCTTAGAAATTTGATAAGGCTGCGGCAGCGCCTCCTCACACTGCTCGCTCAGCTGCATCCGCAGTTTTGCAAGTTGCAGTGGTAGCGAGCTGAAGAGCTGGTGCACGGCAGCCGAGTGCACCAGCTCTGTTGTGAAACTGGGGTAAAAAACAGTTCACAACATTTCACAACACTGTCTACATCCTGGGCTGGAAGCTCTTTCTGCTGCCTAGAAACTAGTGACTTAATTATTTGTTTATACATTTAAATGCATCATACTCAAATATGATTTTTGGGTACTTGTGTGTTTTGAGTGGGGGGGGGGGTGTTTTTATAGAAAATTGCAGCCATTTTCTCTTTGGCCCTTTTACATGTGTGATCTGGTTTCAGTCAGGAAGGTTTCTAGAGTACTGTAGCTCCTCTCTGTTCTGCTGTACTGTTTGTAACATTTGAAGAATGCAAGAATATGTTATATGTGCACTTGTTGCCATCTAAAACCTTAAATCTTAGTGCAGACCTCATGGAGCATAGACCAGGGGAACCCTGCGCCCTTGTTTGTTCAGATCCTCCCGTTGTCTCGGGTTACAGTACAAACACAATAGTCTTTGAGGTCTTAGGAGGAAATGGAGTAGAGCCCTCTCCATGGCGATGAGCCACAGCAGACCTCCCTGTGTCCTCTCCTGCGGCTAATTTTGTTAGCCGCCACCCTGGTTACCCCTGCACAGTTCATTGTGAAGAAGCAGGCTGCTAACACAATGGGGAATTGAGGCTGAGGCAACTTTACAGAGCTGTTTACACCATACACAAGTGGATTGGAGGTGTAGAAAACAGACAGCACTGCAGTGTCTTGGGGCTGAATATGCAAAGTCTTTGAACAACCTTGATGTTGGTAACTAGCTTGCCACAGAAATACATAATTTAAGTGTGCATAAATAATAATTGTATCTACCATCTACCTTTTTAAGACTTTAACTGAATGTATTAATGTAATGTTTCCATCCACCTGGATGGAAAAGTGTTAATGCCAGCTTATTTATCAATGACAGGTTGGGCCTATCAGGGTCCAGTATATCAACATATCCAAATATCAGTAGACCGGTGTGATCCAGTAATGTGCAGCCCTGTTGGGTCCTGTTTCATTAGTGCAACTAGTGCAGCAGGACTTAATAGGGCTGCACATTACTGGAAAATCATCACTAGCCTAAATATTGTCGTCCTATAAAAACACAAATTGCCATGAATGTTTAAACAAAATATTCTTCGATCTTATGCCTAAAAACTTGTACATCAAAGTGAAATTGACAGAATTTCGGTCGGCTGTGTCGACAGGACTATTAACACAGATGGTTGGACGCTCTCATCGTGGTTTTTCCATCTGTGGTGCGATGGTCGGTTAACTGTTGCAGAAAAAGAAACAACTTGAAGCTGTACGAAACATTTTGACAGTTTATTGCAGCTTTTACATTTGCAGAAGCAGAAGTCTTTTTCTTCAAAGTGAAAATCATCTGTGGTGCAACAAACATGTTGAATGTAAGGGTGCAGCTGTAAACTGCAAAGCGTGTTGGAACTGTTCAGCAGGTTGAACACATTCCTGTCGGTTAGTTTAAGTAGTGGTTTGGAAACTATTGTCACATACTTGCCTACAGAAACTGTGGAGAGTGTATTCTAATCTTAGATCAGTTCCCAGGAACAGCCCAACCCAGAGGAAGCCCAGTGTTATTTAGCACTAGAACTATGCTCGGCTTGGCTCTGGACTCAAAAGAAACTTAGTGGTTGTCTGTGGACATTTTGGGGACGTGAGCTGCTTTCTGGGGAGTCTTGACATATTTGAGAAATTCTGGATTTTTTTTTTACAGAATTGCTCAGGTGACTTTCAGAATTAGATAAACCTCCTTTCATCATGTTTCATTGCTCAAAGACTTTCTTCATACAGAAGCTTCCTGCATTAACAAGCCCTGCTGCACGTTTATTTGCAGTATGGTAACCTGAGCTTTGAGCAACGGCCTTTTCAGACAGAGCATTGGCTGTTTCTCTGCACTTCCCTGTAGCAACAGCCCGCCCATTCTTTTTAAAAAAAGCAACAGTTTCTGGGAAGTCAGCTGACGCACAAGTTTATCTTTAACAGGAGTACTCAGCTGCAGAGTTACTCATCAGAAGCTGCCAGTACTCCGAATTCTGGTTCTGAGGTGCAAAGATAGGCCGAGTGTTTGCAGTTTGAAGTAACGCTGTGTAACAAAGAAACAGAATCTGTTAAATGAAAAAGTTCAGTGCCTGCAGCTGCAGGACAAGAAGAGACAGAACAAGTAACTGAAACATAAAAGGTTGTTGAGCTGCTTCACTGGCAAAGAATTAGAGACTCTCATTCCTTTGAGCTGAAGAACGTCTTTAATTAGATGTTGGCCTGCAGTCTTTGCTCTGCTCTGTGAATCTACAGCACTTGTTTACATGCAGAGTATCCTGAGGGTGTCGGCTGAACTCTGAGCAAAACACACGTCTATATGTGCCTCAAGACATGGCTGGAAAGAAGCATGTGAACCCTGCCTGTGGTGCACCATGCTTTCCATTCGGTCATTGTTTGGGAGCTTCTGCACTACACTTCCCAGAGACGACTTGTCACTCAGTGTAGTCCATCCTGGTTGTTGTGTATTCTTCACTTGACGTTTGTTGAACACTTTTAGCAGCTAAAACAAACTCAATTCTTCGTTTCATCCCGCATGTTTGATTCTGCGATCAGAAGCGTTCCCCTGGAAACGCCTGTCCGACGTCAGGGGCCACATCCATCAAACAATATGCAAAGAAGTGGACGTTTGCATATGCAAACACGTTGTTTCTTGTTACGTCTGCTAGTTTTAAAATAGGCACACGCTTTCCTTCAGTCTATTAATGGACGTCCACACATCCTCCTGTTGGATGTAAAGCACATTCTGTCGCTGGTCCCGGGCCATTAATCCACAGCATGAATCGTAAGCTCAGCACGTGTCCGACCCATAACAGCCCGTTGACTGGTGATCTGTTGTGCGTCATGTGCACACTTTACTGTGTGGATGAAAATATATAATCACATTTGGATGCTCTGGAATAAAACCATGCTTGTCGAGGGTTGATGTTTACAGATGTACATTTTGACTGTATGCAAATCTGAGACTGAGACTGTGTGAAAGAAGATAAAGGCTCCAAACGGCACTAAAACCATGTTCTTCAGCAGAAGTCACTTCGACAAATTATAACTTTGTTAAAGATTTGATGTTTTTTCAGAGACGCAACCCAACGGCTAATAATCGTCCTCTCTGCAGTATCGCACTCCCCTTACTGTGTGTGTGTGTGTGTGTGTTTGCATTGCTTACTGCATTTTCAAACCTTTTCGGGGGGGTCGGTTATTGTTGAACAGTACTGAGTAGAAAAATAGCTTTAAGAAGAAGTTTAAAATAGTCAGAGGTCAAAGGGCGCTCATTCATCAGCGCCTCAGTCTAAACTCTGAACATGAAGCTCCTCGTGGTGTGTGGATTCTTATCACAGATCAGATTTAATCCAGCGAGTGGTGTGTCGTGTTCCCTTCTGAGCTGAGTCATCCCGTCTTTTGAAACTTTATTCTTTGACTGATGAGCACAGTGGTAGTTTTAACAGCTGCCACTGTGCTATCTGCCCCGCAGCCTGCAGCTCCTGACCTCACGCAGGCGTCACTCTGTTCAGGCTGTTTGTTGAGTTCAGAGACAAAGCAACCTGGAACAGAACATCTACAGTACCTCGTTTGAGTATATTTTTTATAGTTCCCTCTTCTTGGAGGCATCACTTGAACTTGGATGGAGCGCTTCACTAAAATCTGATCTGTGATGTCATTAATCGGTTGGATCTATCAGCATCCAGTTTGCTGATATGTGCGATTACAGGAGAATTACATTATTGCTGTCATTTCTGCGCATCTGAGCAGGTTAAGGATTCAATTCCTCTTTCACTTAAGAATTGTGTGCGTGGATGATTACTTATGGACATTTTATAAACCACACTGATTCCCAACCTACAGGAACTACAGGTGTCATACTTGTGTTGAGAGAAAATACGTAGCATTACAGCCCGGGGTCATCATGGTCTTTGGTAGATCAAGTGTCACAATAGTGAGGAAGCTACCAGCTGCGAAAGGCTGACTGCTTGTATCATTTCACACTGGAATACCTTCGTGCTTCTTGTTTCCTCCATGGAAACAAGTTACGCGAGCAGAGGAGTCGTAAATGTAACTGATAGATTGTAAATAGTTAGCTTAAAGTAATTTCTAAACATTTGAAAGAATACAATTTGAAATCAGCGAGCTCAACTGATGGACATGTTCCTCTGACATATAAAGGTGGGGACTGACTACGCTGCTGGACTCGTCAGATCCATCACTCGTGTTTATCAGAGAGGCTGACTTTTCCATTTGTCGCTGAAACAACACGGGGACGTTTATTCACAGATTCTTGCTACGAAATGACTCAAAATGTTAGAATAGTTGTAAGAATCTCAGATTCTTCGACAGTCCACGTGGGGTTTTCTTCTTCCTCTCTCGTGATGTAACTGAGTGTTCATGAACATGTTGCAGGTTTCTGTGAGACGGCAGCTACGTGCTGTGTCTTTGTCCAAGCAGAAGTTGCTTCTTGGTACAAACTGTACTCCAGCAGGTCTCTGGAGGCTGTCCGTGTTTTGTTTGACAGAGGAAAGCACAGTTCAGTAACAAGGCCTGGTCTGTCTGGATGTTCCCAGCTAAAGGCCCAGCTTGTTATAGACAGGAAGGAATTAGCAGGACGTTTGGTTAGAGAATAAATGCTGCGCCCCAGCAGTGAATACATGGCACTCCTTAACTGGCAACTGTTCAATCATTCTTTTACCCGATCAAGACTTAACATGCCACTGTTTTTCTTCCTGATTCTTCTTTATTATCCTTAGTCCGGTGAAACTCAAAGAGAAAGAGAAAAAGAAACTAAGAGCAAATGTGGATTTTATTCAAGACTCAAAAGTGCACAAATAAAACCGTACAAATGATCCATGTTTTTATTTTACATTCAGAGTGTTAAAAGTTAATGTGGCTGATGTGCAGAGCAGGTTTAGTCTGGACTCTGGAGCTGGAGTCTACCATGACGTTTCAGGCTTTGATCCAGTTCAAATGGGATTGATCAGCAGATCAGCTAACTGTAAAATGTGATTAAATGTTCTAGAAAAAAGTGGACCTTGAGTTTGTGTTTAGCTTGTGACACAGTTTATATGCACTTAAGTAACTGGGGTTTCTGTAGTAGCCTGATTTCTTATATGTGATGTTAAAAAAATAATCCGGGTAAGGGACATGGCCTGATCAACCTGTTAGGGGGCCCTACTGCTGGGTCCCTTCTGATCCCCCACCTCCCTCCCTGTTGTCCCCATTAAGTCCAGTGAAACCAGTACTCCTGCGCTGGAATGATACTTAATTTGTTTTAGTTTGTTGCAATTTCAGTGAGCACTTTATTTAGGAATAGGTACCTGTAGGGTGAGCACAGTTTACAATACAACAATAAAGCTCTTTAAACTAGGATCTAACACCTGGAAACAGACACTAAAAGGACCTAACAATGCAGGATGTAGGGGTTGTAGTTATAGATATTTTTCATTAATGGTGCAAATTACCTGACAAATTAGAAAATAATGAAATTACCAGCTGACATGCAGTGAACCTGGAGCTTTCGGGGCCCCTTGGGGTCTGATGCCCCACAGCAGTTGCCTACATTTCCCGGTTGGCAATTCAGCCTTGATAAGGACACAAAAAAACCTTTCCGCAAACTGAAGACGCATTACATTTACAAAATGCTCACGTAACCACACATTCTACAGAGTTATTACAGTAAACACGTTCTTACTTCCTGCCTCAATCAGATTTCTTCCAATAATAACCAGGTTTCTTCTTCACGTGGAGACATACCAAGTAACTCATTAAATCATAGAAACTGGTGGGAAAAGACAAAGTAGGGATGCTCATTCCAACCTTTTCGTCTCTTTTTGTCCTTTTGTTGATGCCACGGTTGTTAGGGAAATATGAAACTGGGTGACTAAACACAAGTAGGTCACCTATTTCCATTTTGTCTGAAAGCGTATGAACTGTGACAGGAGATTTTTTTGCCTCTGCGTTGTGTTTGCAGAAGCATCATGACTTAGCTGCAAAACATGTCTTTCTGTTGACTTCTGGTGTTCCAGGGTCAAACTGTGACAGGTCTGGGCTTGTTTGACCCGCGTGCTCCAAGGTGTGATATTGTTATGTCTGGATAACCCATCAGGTGGGTGGAGGGTCAGCTGGTCAGTGTCAGTTAAAGCTTGTCACCCCCCCCCCCCGCCCGCCTTCAGCTTTTGTTTGGAAACCTCATGTTTGCAGAACATTGCTGGTGATTTGTTGACGTCTGTAGCCTCCACGTTACACACAAAACTGCAGCCCGGGGGTTTAAAACCCTCTGAACCCGGCTGAATGAGGGCATTGTGTTTAAAAAAGACAGCTGATAGTCATCCGTTTATGTGGTCATTTGGCAGAAGTTCAGCATGTGGCTGTACGTAATTCATGTGACCGATTATTTCCATTGCAAATGTGGAGTCATGCATCTTTTCTATCACATGGTTTTGGGGATGGCATCTGCTGAATGAATTGTTTCAGCTGCAGGATGACTTGAGGAAAAGTTCAAGAGATGACCTCATCGCCAGCAGGATAATTATACACCCCTCTCCTCATCTGAAGCTGGGATCAGCAGAAAATGAGGACAGACCTTTGGGGGAATGAATCATGGCAGATCAAAAGTTACTATTCAAGCAAAACCACAAATTTGTAGGTGGTCAGGCAAAAGTGCTGCAGAGGGGGACAAACATGATGACTCATACTGTAATAATGTCTACATTTAGATTTCTGCAGGTATTACTGCCTCCGGCGCTGTGGAGTCTGGATCTGTGGTTGCTCCTGCTGCCCCCGTGTTCCTGCTCGACCGCCAGTGTTGCTATTGCTGTTGTACTGTACTGCT
>JAVQJL010022392.1:0-11706 GCA_036024295.1 Nannoperca obscura | reverse complement strand
GAAAATAATAAACCTAAAAAAAAAGATTTTAAAAAAGTGTATATGACACCCTCCCTTCCCCTTTTACTCCTTTTTGACATACGTACAGATCCAGCATGCATATTTGGTACTCTTGACTGTTGTTTTTTGTGTATAAAAGAAAAATGGTAAAAAAGATGTCTTTGAAAAAACAACTGTTATTTGTCTGTTTATGGTGTATTCAGATCTGAATTTAAAATAGCAACGTTAACATCACTGCTTACAGCTGAAACCAGTTCCAGTCCTTTTTGTGTCTGTTGTTTTTAAAGCGACGCAACACAGAAAGAGAAATCTACGTCTGCCGTTCATCATGAACAGGTTTTTCTAACGTCAAACGGGTTCATTGAGGGTTGAACTTGGTGGAAGATGTTGCGTGACTCTTCCAGATGAGCGGCCTCTTTCTCGGCGTTGCCCTCTGCCATGCCCGCTGCCGGCTTCTCCTCTTTCAAATGGTTTCGGCCAATCACAGCTCACTTTACTTTCTGGTATTGGTTTGCAAAAGTTTCTTGGTTGTAGATTCTCTCTCTTTGTTTCCGAGCTGAACTCGTGCGTTCATCAGTGGAGCTCCACAATATTCAGTTCTCTTGCAGAATAAAGGAAAATATTTTGTTCAAATACAAACATGTGTCTGTTTTTTACTTTCCTGAACTTTATAGCCTTATAGCATTAAAGTACTGAACACTCGTTATTTCTATTTTTAAAGTTATTTTACAGCTTTAATCAATTAGCTGATCGACAGAAAATCAATCAAAACTGCTAAACAATTGCTGCTTCCAGCTTCTCAAATGTGAAGATTTACTGCTTTTCTTTGGGTTTTCGACTAAAGAACATGTTTCTTTTTATTAACATTTGATAACAGATTAGTCGATAATGAAAATAAACCAGTTCACAGCAGATTTATTTGTGAACAGCAAGAAAACAGGTCGTTTACAATCTGTTGAGCAACTAAATTAATTTTTAATTATAATTTACCAAGTCAGTTTTAATTACGCATGAGAACATAATTATTCATATAGTGAATATAATTAATATGTGTCTTTATTGGAGCATTTTACTTGAGTATTTCCACTTTATGCAACTTAATTTCCACTTCAGAGCGACATATTGATCCGTTTTATTCCACTTCACTATAGTTACTTGTTACTTTGCAGATTTAGATTTGAAAAAGACAATAAATGTAAAGCTTTAACATACATGAAACTAACCAACATAACAAAAAGCAGTTAAAGGCTGCATCAGTAATAATAATACATGATTATATATTAAAGCACTCTGAAAGGGATACTTTTAATAAAAATAAATTGTAGTTTATACAATTAATTGATAGAAAATACTTTCACTTTGTTGTATCGATACTTTTTCCAAAACCTGGTTATTGAGTAAGACTAAGACAAGCATGCTAATTATCAGCATCTTTGACCAATCAACCAATCACCTTCCAGAGAGCTATGGATGAAGATAATGTGGCTATAACAGGTAGAAATGTCATTAAATGTTCAAAACATTGATACAACAGGCATGTTTATGTTTCATACACACTTGATAGGCTTCTCAAAGCACCTATGTATTTTATTTATACCAGTATTGTCAAGTCTACCTACAAGAGTTATTGGAAAATGAAACTAACTTTCTTTGGGAAAACTAGTTAAATGGAATGATGTCGTTTAGCGCGTGTGTGTGTGGGTGAAATCAATAGTGTGTGAGCTTGAGTGATTCCTGTAAATGATTCCTGCCTGCTGCATTAATCCAGACTCTGCAGCCTTGAGAGTGGAGACCCTCACTTATTAAAAGTCTATTTCTGCCAGCAAGAATCCACATCATTATTCTGCTCTATATAAAACTTAATTCTGGTGCCTCGTTTTGAAAATGGAGGCCGGGGCCCCTCTGTGGCTCACAACACACAAGCCTTGAAACACATGGTAGGAAACCCCACGGGGGCCTACTCTTAAAAGTACGGACTCGTATTTCATCTCCTCTCCTTCTTCTTTCACTCTCACACTTTGAATTACAAATTCCATTCAATTAATTTTACTTTTTTGCTACCGTTTCCCTTTTTTGTGGGCGTGTTAATTAAAAGCGTGCAGCGAGATTCGGAGCGGCGGTAATTAGATCTCGGCAAGACATTAAACAGAGCAGCAGGGCATGAATAACCGCTTTTTAAATGTTCCTTTTTCTTTTTCTCGCTGACTGACGCGCGTGTGACGTGCCAATCAAATCACCGGAGGATGCACACACACGTTAAATAGACCACCCTGGCTCAACAATGAACGTGAAAAACCCTGACTTTCATTGATTGAAATAAGCAGTGGTGGACAAAATATTCTGATATTTTACTTCAGTAAAACTTGAGTGGAAGTGCAGAAAATTCAAAAAGATCTTGAGATATTGTTTTAAACATTTTTACTGAATCTGAGTTAGAAAGGTTGGTGTTTTGACAAAGCCGACCCGATGTACAAGCGAACTAGCAATGCCACCAGGGGGCACCCAAGAGCACTTTAATTATTTTTTTTGTTACACTATACTATGTCAAATGTACGTAAGAGGATTAGGGACAAGTGTGAAATTTCTCTGACATCGTTAAAGAACTGACATCATAAAAAAGATGTATTAAAGTTTTAAAGAAAACTACCAGCGTAAAAAAAGTGACATCATAAAAAACTGACCGTAAAAAAAAAACGACATTATATAAAAAAGTGACATTTTAAAGAAAACTACCAGCGTAATAAAAAACTGACATTGTAAAAAAAGTGACATTATAAAGAAAACTACCAGCATAAAAAACACAAGAATAATAAAAAACAGACATTGTCAAAAAAACTGGCATTGTAAAAAAAGTGACTTTGTAAAAAAGAAAACTGACATTGTAAAAAAAAATGACTGTAAAAACACATTGTAAAAAAAGTGACATTTTAAAGAAAACTACCAGCGCAGAAAAAAACTGACGTCATAAAAAAACACAAGCATAATAAAAAACTGACATTGTAAAAAAAAGAAGTGACATTTTAAAGAACGAGAGCGTAATAAAAAACTGACATCATAAAAAAACTGGCCGTAAAAAAAACGACATTGTAAAAAAAAGTGACATCATAAAAAAACACAAGCATAATAAAAAACTGACATTGTAAAAAAAATGAAGTGACATTTTAAAAGAACGAGAGTGTAATAAAAAACTGGCACTGTAAAAAAAACTGACGTTGTAAAAATAACTGACGGTAAAAAAAAACAATATTGTAAAAACAAACTGACATCACAAAAAAAACCAAGCAAAATAAAAAACTGACATTGTAAAAAAAACTGACTTAAAAAAAAACTGACATTGTAACATGAGCGTAATAAAAGCCGACATTGTAAAAAAAAAACGTAGTGACTTTTCTAAAGAAAACACGAGCGTAATAAAAAACTGACACTGTAGAAAGTGACATCATAAAAAAACACGAGCGTAATAAAAAAGTGACATAAAAAAACACAAGTGTAAAAGAAACTGACATTGTAAAAAAAACCCACATCATAATATAAGCTGACAAAAGATTTCACTTTTTTAACCAAAAAAACGATGTAAAAAAATTTTTTACAGACTGTAAAAAAACGCTGACATCATAAAAAAACGTGCGTAAAAATGAAACTGTCAGTGGAAAAAAAGAGTAATAGACTTAAAGAAAAATCGTAATATTGTCGTTGATAAACACATTTTCTTTTTAATGCCAAATATAAGTCACAATTCTGGCTCCATAAATAAATGTTTTGGGTTTTTTATTGATTATTTCCAGACTTTTGAGCCTTTGATTAGTCTTTTATATAAGACTTCTTTTAGTCTAGTGCTCTCAGTCATTCAGTAACCCATAATATCAAACCACAGTGAAGTTACTGGACTAACAAGACAGCGAGCTGGGACGTCTGTTCTAAGGCGTCATTTACGGGAACAGAGGAACCAAAACCAATGGGTTCTCAGCACGCAAGCTAACTAAATGTTACCCCCCGAGGTAAAAAGGCCGTGACCAGAAGTCAAATCAGGAGTCAGCCATCTGTGCAGCACCCCCCCCCCCCCCGCTGTCGCCACCACCACCAAACCGTGCGTGCATGTAACTCCACACACACAGCGTCTTCACCAACAGGCTCACCCTGCATTGATCACACAGAAACCATGATACACATCCAATTAGCACGTCAATTAACGGAGCTTTATCAGGGCTTCAGGGGGATCCAGAGGCTGTCGAAGACACTTCATCTGCAGCAGCGTGAGAAGGAGATATCTGCAGGTATGTTGTTTGACAAGATTAATGGCTTTAATCTACAGATCCGGACCAGGACAGCCGGCAGAGAACAAAAGAGCCACAATGAAGACTCCAGCTCAATGTGTGGACGAGCAGACAAAGATAAACTTTCCATCTGTGTGACCTCGGAAGGAATCCCCCCCATCGGTTGGCATGGTGGCCATGTGGTCATGTGACACCCATCGTTACAGACGTGTTTTCAAGCTGCAGCGACTCTTCATTTGATCCGAATCTGATCATTTCAGTCCAAAAATAAAACATTTTAAACGTCTAGAAGAGCCCGTCCTTTGTGCAGGAAGCCAACAGGAAGTCTCCAACGTGCAAACTTGACTAGAAAAGAACTATTCTGCACAAACTTGATCGGCCCGAAAACATGAAAGTCTGAAAATTCATTCATATGAAAGAGTCTATTTAGCCGCAGCATGCTTCTTAGCACTGAAGGAAGTGTCCAGCTCATTATTCCTGCTTGCTGAATTCTCTCACTCAGCTGAGGCTTGATGCCTTCTGGTACTGGAAGTCTCTGATTCTGCTGTGGATGTCAGGCTGCAGAGACTCTGATGCTTTTGATGGTGTCAGCTGCAGTGCTCTCAGACAGGCAGCTTCCAGAGTTTCTCTGTGAGGAAACCTTTCATTCCTCTCGGTAATAACAGCTCGCGGTGAGTCGACGCTTGCCTCTCAGGATGACTGCGAGTGTCTCTCTCACAGCGTTCGAAGGAGCTAAATGTTTGTATTTAAGGAGCTGTTAATTAACACGCTCTCGCATCCTAATGGGCCTCTTAATTAGTGCTTTGCAAAGTCAAACTGGTTAACATGTAATGTAGAAACACAGCATTAGGGGGAGGGTTTGGTTTCTGTTTCCTTTTCTGCCTTGTGTTTGAATAAGGTTTATTATAACATGAATATTAACTGTAAATTGTGAACTGTCAGGGCAGCTCGAGAGGTGTGACTCAGAGCTTCTGTGTTTTGGGTTCAGCAGCTGGACAGTAAGAGGACTCTGAGAGGTTTCAATAAATACATTCAACTGAAACTAACTAAACTCTAACTACAAGACCTTTATTCCCCAGAATGTGAGAATGAGAGTCACTGTTTTGTTTCCCAACATGGAGATCTACGTCTTGTTTCACAGCTGTCTCAGCTGCCAGGAACGAAACCTGCTGGAAAAACACTGTGACTACATCTACTGGAAAATATGTAGGATTTAACCCCCCCCAGGGTTACTTAAACCCCCCAAAACGTCCACACTTACTGTACATTGTCACTTCTACCACACATCCTGCAGTAGTTACAGGAAACATCCCAGCTAATTGTTGCTCTTTTGCTTTATTTTGAATTAAACTGACTGAAAGATAATTGCAGGTAACACAGTCCTGAGGACAGAAGGTGGTGTCTCCGTCCCTGTGGTGTAGCTCGTGGGCACCAGACTCTAATGCATCTGCAGTGAGCTGCTGGAGGAAGATGTGGAAACATCACCTGTTGATTGACAGCTGTACAGTAGCTAATGGGGTTCAAATGTACAGAAGACAGAAACTTTACTGTGTGCGTTCTCCAGCAGAGACCCCACAGGCTCCCCCCTTCTCCCAAATCAGCATCACTGTAATGAGCTCCTGCTCTGCTATCCATCCTTCCACACCTCCACATGCTCCCTCCATCTCTCCCCCAGTAACCACTATTTTCTCTCCATCCCACCGCACCTCATCTTCCTACAGATGAGGAGGAGGAGGCCCGGGCATGTTCTCCAGCCACAACAGGCAGGCACTGAGCGCTGTGGCGGCAGCAGGGGAATAAATTAGAGGCAGACACAGAGAATAATAAAGTGATAATGAGTTTGCAGCTGGCCGCCGCTCCAACCCCGGGCAGATATTTACCACCCTGCTAATAAGTCGTGATGAGGTCTGAATCAGCTGGCGTGCCAGCGAGGGCAGCGGCCCAGCTAAAAGACGGAGGATAGAGGGAGCAGATGAGGAAAATAACAATGGAGATGGAGGAGGAAGAGGAGGAAGTATTGTGGTCCAACTACAGAGCTGCGTACGAAGCAGAACAGACCCACAAACACATGCACACAGCCGCACCCGGGGGAGTTCATATGTAATGTATATTATGCAGGTACATCCACTTTTACACTTCTTGTGCTGCAGGGTAGTAGACTCTGTGTGTGTGTGTGTGTGTGTGTGTGTGTGTGTGTGTGTGTGTGTGTGTTGCATGCATATTTGCATATAAGTATTGCACACACACACACACACAGCAGTCCAAACATCTCCGCAGTGCATCTGCATACGTCTGAGTCATCACCATGTGGTTTGTGTCTCTGTATGAATCAATGCAAAGTTACTTATAGTATATAATAAAATTAAGTTAAAGGATTTGATCCAGACTGAAAATTATTGGATCAATCAGCATTAAACCATTCAAACATTCAAGGTCCCCAGAGGATGAATCTTAATCACTTTGTTAATCCCATGATTTTTCATTTAGTGACACTTAACAGGTCAAACTTTTCACTCATCATTCATGGTCCCCAGAGAATGAATCCTACGGACTCTGGTGGTCCCCTGATGTTCCCTCTAGCGCCACCTGCAGGTTGACAGTTTTGGTTCACACTGGAACTTTAAATAATAATTTGATGGATTGCCGTGAACACTGACTTTGCTGATCCTGTCCAATCATCGAGTGAATCATCTCTCTGGTGTCACAATGTCCGTTCTTTTGTCCCTTTGTTGAGGACTGTTTTTGGATTTTACTGATTTTAGAATCTTTAAAAGAAAAACGGCTGTTAGCAGTAGTTAGCATTGAAGCTAACTGACCAACAACTGCCTGCAGCATCACCAGTGCAGTCCTGTCCCCACTCTGTCCACTAAACCCAGCTGGTTTTAGGTTGAGCTGTTGGCTGAAAGCGTGCGTGCAGCCTGTTCATGCAGCCTGCAGCTTTCAGTGAGCAGTGAATCTCTCTGCAAGGCGACATGTATCATCGACATGTATCATCCGGACGACACGTGCTGAGCAGTGAAGGCAGCTCTGTCTCGCTCTCCTGTGAAGCTCCATTACTTTAACAGCTAAAGTCACAGGTGTTCCTCCTCACTCGCTCCAGACACACACACACACACACACACACACACACACACACACACACGATGTGCGAACACGCCCATAGCTGCACTATAACAGCTCCATTCACAGCTCCCAGAAATAACAACGCAGTATGCTGGCAGGGCAGGGCGGGGCCCCCCTCCACCCCCATCATCCTTTACTCCTTTCCTTTCATATTCGGTTTTCTTTAATGCTCAATAAATGTTGACTTTATTTTGGTTCTGCTGAATTCTTTAATGAGGCCCTCGGCTTCCACCAGCCACACCAGCAGCCTTATAAGGCCACGTGCGGCAGAAAGAAAGTGTTTGACATACCTTCAACATGCCCACCTCTTCATCCCTCTGCTTTCTTTTTCTTATAAACATCCAATTCTCATCAACTATCAGGGCTTTCTTTGTTTACTAGGAGCCTTAGATCCAGTGAAGTGGCGTCTTAAAGCTTAATTATTAATTAACGTAGGGACAACAGTTAACACCACAAACGTTTGGTGACGCCGTGTGTCGTTAACCTGTAGAATAAGTGAGATCTGGACTTAAATCTGGTGAAAATAAGACTTGAGAAAATATAGATAGTTTCACACTGTGGTTATTCAAAGTCATGATGTTGCTGTGCAGTATCAAAGGTTTCTATCTGAAGCTAAACGCTACAAGCCTGCAGCCTCTCTTGTGACCTCTCACGGCTGCAAAGTGCATCATAGATGTGTGACAACTGGTCGCTATGAAAGAGCCTGACACATGTTGCACATGTGGAAAGCAGTTACACTTTGCACTGAGCATCTAGAAGCTCTGTTGTCTCTCATCAGAGAATCACTAAAGATTATACAAAGCGATGGATCCCTGCAGACCGACTGATGACCATGAAAAGGTGTCCGAGTGAGACCCCGAAGGCTCTGCTTCGAGGACAGACAGTCTGCAGCTGACAAACTGCTGACTCAGCTGTGGATCACGTCTGCGTCCACGCGGCGACGACACTCACCGCCCCTTCGTCCCTCTGCACACAATCTGTCTGAAGGCTGGCTGCTAACCCTGCACGCCCGCACTGATACCGCCAATCATCAGTACTCTCCTCAGCACGTGTGTGTGTGTGTGTGCTATCTTTGCTGACGTGACGACCAGACACTGATTAAAAAGTGTGAACCAAAGCAGGAGCAGAGACCTCATGCTGACTGAGCGCTAAAACCAGTCAGTAGGAGTCAGTATGAACTTCATACGTGACGGACGTTTCAATAAATCCTGATTTCACTTTGTTTAATCAGGAGCTGACATCGAATTGTTTTCTTTGTGTCTTTGGATGCAACTTTTGGATTCCTGAGAACAGACGTGAGCTGCCCACACTTCAGGGCTGCATGGATTCTGTGAAATGTTGGACTTTTCCAGACAAACGTTGACAATCGTGAGAGCCCCGTGGTGAAAGCAGTGGTCCCAGACCGCACTGTGAGACACGTCCACTGACAAGATGAGTTAGAGCTTTTTGTTTAGTTTTGCTGCAGGGTTCTGCATGGTTGTGTTTAACGCTCAGGTCAAAGGTCACTGTCTGGCCTCCAACGTTTATGTAGTTTAAAGAACAGAAAACATGAGGTGAAGTTGAGGCTTTATCGAGCAAAGTATTCCTACGTCTCTGAAAGAGTTTAAACAAAGAGTTGAGGTGAAATGATACTCAGAGCTCAATGCACTGCAAGTTAAGACTCAAGGAAACACCTTCTCTAGTGAACACACTGTACAGGCACAATGGTACTAAACCTGGCAACCTCACTGTGAAGACAAGACAACAACAAGTAGTTCCAGCACTAATTATTAGTTATAATATATTTATAATTCAGTTTATGTACGAGTTAAAAAGACAGAACATGTTAACACTGTGTTCTGTAACTTTGAGTTGGTTTGTCCGTCTCTTACTCAGAGCATGAGATGAATATTCATCCTCTCATCTCTGAGTCTCATTCTGTCCAGCCTGAGCTTCTATTTTATGTCACATCGCACGAAATCAGCCGCTTCCATTCACGCCGTTTAAAACAGGTGTTACTGAAAGTTTCACTGATCTGTGATCAGCAGCTTCACACGCACGGATACAGACAGACAGAAGACAGAGCTTCAGAAATGTTGCTTATATATTTTTTTAAATATATTTTATTCCCTCCTTGCTGGACACCTCGCAGCTCCACCGCTGACCTCCAGCTGAACTCAGTGTTCGAGGGGAAAACACAGCAGATAATTACCAAAATATGAGAAAACGAGGTCAGACGTTCCTCAGAGGGCGAACGAACATGAAGAAACACAACGTGATACTGAATAATCCTCCTTCAGGCCTGACTGGAGCTCACTGAGGAGCTGGGCCTCGATTGGTGACTGGGATCGATGAGTCACCTGGTCTGGACTCAGTCACTCTCTCCGTCTGTTTCTGCCCTCACACATTATGTGGAAGGGTTATTTCGCTTCGTGTGCATTCATATGGAGGAAAAACCTTTTTGAAGTGACACTCCGCCCAAAACTTTTACAGCATTAAACAGTCAGAACAGCAGCAGCTTGACTTCATAAAGACACATTTTCATGGTGGAACAAAGCAGAAACATCTGGAGAAACACTCACTCACCAGTATTTTATATAGAACATAATGAATCACACGACTGTAAAGGCTGTCGCTCTTCACCTCACTGCCTCTGCAGTTCCCTCGGAGCGTTTTAGCCTCTTTCAGCTTGTTGTTTTACAGTTTTGGTTTAATCTCATCACACAGCTGTTTCCAGCAAACCAGCCGTTAAACCCGGCGCACACGCGTCCCGTGCAGCGCAAAGTGGGAGAACAGGCGGCTAAAGACACAGCAGACCATCAACACGAAGCTTTATTCATAACGTCCAGTTCAAGGTTTACATGATACCTGCTACTGTGAAGGCTAACAAGGCTCTTATGAAATCATTCACCTGTCAGTCGAACTGGAAACCTAAACATGGCACCGGTCCAAAGGTTTCTATCTTCAGAGTGTACTTCCGGGTATATCATTTAAATATAAATTTAAAACCTCCACGGATCAAAAGTTCACAGCAGAGTCTTAACGGAGCTCGTGTGCAGCTGGAGGTGTTGGAGGCGTCCTGTCGATGTAACGTGGCCTGTGGGGGGAAATGCTTTTTGGGCCGCTGCAATACCGCGAGTGACCACTAGAAGGAATTAGGACCAACTAGCCAACGGTCTGCAGGGCGGCAGGGGTAGAGATGCAAAAGAAAAGGCCACACTTCTGAAGGTGGTTGCAGGAATAAAAGAGGGAGGCTGAGTTCACACACGGTCCGACGAGGAGGCCACTGATGGAAAACAAATCCTGTTCTGATGCAGAGAAGCACAACGTCTCCGGATGTTCCACTTTTCCACATTTTGACATGATAAAAGACGTGAAACACAGCGAGCATGTCAACAGCTTCACAGGAACACTGTCTCTTTCAGAGAAACACAATACCTGCATTCTTTAATAATAATGTGTCAAACGATGTGTAGGTGTTGTCTAATGTCACGTTCTTTGATGAGATGATGAGAATCTGCATCTTCTGTATCTTCTCAGACCTTCATGTTTGACTTGACTGTGAACATTTCACCTTCTGAACATCAACCAACCACATTGAATGAATGTTTGATGGAAAATGTGTTATTGATCAGGCCTTTATGGAGCTGCAGCAGCTGGCTGGCTCTTCTCTTCCTGCAGAAAGAAGCTGCTTCAACAGTTCAAGGATTTCTGGTCGTCGTGCTGGCAGGCAGACCGGAGGGTTCGCCGCTGGTTAACGACTGCACAGGAACCTGCTGACTCTGCAAACAGTAACGACGGACGTGTTTGTGCAGTTGGAACTTGTCAAATACAGGAGAGCTGCACTTAAAGAAGCCCAGAGACTTTGAGCAGTGTTTACACAGAGCGGCAGCCTGAGAGCCGGAGAGGAGGGGCGGCCGAGGGGAGGATGTGGCTCTTGGCAGCCGAGAGAACAGACTGCTACAGAGGTGCGAGCAGCTGCTGCTACCTGACCTGCCGGTGTGTGTTTGTGTGTGGACTGTAGGTTTGTCCCTGAAGGTGCATTCATCTACAGCTTAAAGCTGGGGTCGGCAGAATATGTGCAACCTATGCAAAACCTTCCACCCGCCAAGCCCCTCCCACCAAACCCACCACTTTGACCGGCAGCCGCAGGAGGCGTTGCCCTGTCAAACCTCCTCCACCTCCACAGCAGGAGCCTCTCCGAGGCCCCGGGCCCTCCCGCCGCCACTTGTCTTCTCAGAGACGCCCCTCCAGCACACACACACACACACACACACACACACCACTGCCCCCCATCAGAAGTTGTTCCCCACTGTTCGTCATCATCTTT
>JAVQJL010022361.1:0-13658 GCA_036024295.1 Nannoperca obscura | reverse complement strand
TTCTACTCAACACTGAGCAAAGGGTCTGAATACTTATGACCATGTGATATTTCAGTTTTTCTTTTTTAATAAATTTGCAAAAAATTCTACATTTCAGTTTTTTTCTGTCAAGATGGGGTTCTGAGTGACATTAATGAGAAATAAAATGAACTTTTTCGATTTTAGCAAATGGCTGCAATAAAACAAAGAGTGAAAATTTAAATGGGTCTGAATACTTTCTGTACCCACTGTACAACAGGTAAATTAGTCCACATTATGGATCATATTGAATCAATTTTCAATTGGCAAGCTGACTACCTGATAGATTCACGATGAGCTGTTATTCTTCACATGCACACCTGGCACCTGTTTGCATCATGACTATGGCTCTTTGATGATTCGTTCATCAAATGGCTTTCGGCTCTATTTGAAATCCTTATTTGCATGTGTGATGCCCATTAATGAGGAGGAGAGGCAGGTGTTGCAGCCACACTGGGGGCTTCATTTGTCACAAGTCGTTGGTATGTACAGATTCATAAGCAAATAATGTAAGGTAAATCACATCATGAAATAACTAAGAAATGGGTTGAAATCACAGGGTAACCCTTTCAAATACAAACAGGAAATTTCACAAACAGGGTGTCTATATTAATTCACAGCACCCCCCATGTAGAAGACAGTCACCCACAACATCTTGACTTCTGCCTAAACTTACAAAAAAAAAGGCAAATTTCACATTATTGTATATTTACTGTGTTTACATTTTGTGATTGTTCCCAGTACTACAGCGACAGTGGTGGTAATGATGAATGAATACAAGATGGCTGGACCTCTGCCATATCTGCCTTTGTATCATGAATCCAATAAAGCTGTCACACTCACAGTCTGTGCTGTGAACTCTAGATCAGGGCAGGGGTGAGTGGCCCAGCTCTGCCCAGTGGCTGACTCATTGCCAATGTTGTGTGCCACACTGTCCCTGACCCTAGTCAGTGTAGCCCCTGATCAGCTACGTGCCTATAGATCCTCACTGACTGAAAATTGGCCTTTAATCCTGTTCTCCCCATTCCTAGCTCAGTGTAATTCCCTGCGTTGTCATGAATATGTAATTGGACAACATAAAGCAAGGGAAGTTCCTTATAATCAATAACATGGCTTCCAAAATGTGTTATTGTATGGTTTGTTAGTTATAGTTATAATAAGGTTTGCTCTTCTTATCCTGGATTAGAATAAAGGTATTTTCAGTGCAGCTGCAGAAGTGTTCATACAGCACTTCTATGTACTTTACAGTTGAGGCTCCATTAGCTTCAAGAGTATAGGAGCTACTGTCAGCCACTGTACAAAACAAAAGGTTCAGTGTATCATAATGGCCTTTAGTTTCAGTTCAGTTGACAGTTCTAAAAGCAACATTGTCATTCACCCCTAAACACACACACACACACACACATAATGACGCTCTGCACTGCACTGAAGAGCCCATATGTGTCTCAGGTCTCTGAGTTTCTTCCTTGTGTGTGTGTGTGTGTGTGTGTGTGTGTGTGTGTGTGTGTGTGTGTGTGTGTGTTGGTTGTGTGTACCCACCCACTCCTGACACTATCTCTGGGTCAGCACTTCTGCCATATGCACAGAGAGGTGCAGTGGAGCTGCAGGCAGCTCTGCGGTGAGAGAAGTACACACATGGGCGCATATACTGTAAATTGACAATTATTTTGTATCCCATAGTTAATAAAACTCTTCAGTCCAGTAGTAGCTGCATTCTGTACACATTTAGTCATGCCCATGTTTGGTTTTCTTTCCTATTGTGTTTGTCATTTCTGACTGTAAAACAAAGTAATGTATTTTAATACAAAACATAAATTAATAGCACTACTATCAACAAGAAACTTAAATGAAACATGGGGATTGCTTCTAATAGGTTTAGTGCTTCCTTGGAATAAAATTTACCATTAGTAGTGTGAGCACAGGGGATTTTGCTTAGGGCTAAAAATATTCCCAGTGCTGCCGCCTACTGCACTTAGATTTATGGCTTTTGTGGCTGGTGCATTTCTCTCATCGACAGTTTATCTGGTCCAGCATATGCTCATGTTTCTATCTGTGCACAGCATGCGTCTGTCTGGGAGACTGAGGGTGCTGACTCACTGCATTTAAGATAATAAAGTGTTTGATAAACTTTCTCATCCTCACACTATCAGAGAGGAGACGTATAGGTCTGAGAGTGTACAGTATATTACATATAATATTACTTCGTGAATTCTAAGTTGTTGTTACATTGATCAGCATTATGAGACTGTGATGGGAGGGTTTTAAATATTGTCTGCCATGCATTTAGGTTATGAACTAAATGTTTTCCTTCTCTCTCCTCATTGTACCCATCTTTCTCCCTCCTATCTTCTTTCTCTGCTCCAGAGTAATGAGATGATGGAGCTACAGAGAAGCAGGATGAGGGAAGAGATCAAGGAGTACAAGTTCAGAGAGACCAGGCTGCTCCAGGATTACACCGAGCTGGAGGAGGAGAACATCACGCTGCAGAAACTGGTGTCCACGCTGAAGCAGAGCCAAGTCAGTAGGAAGACTTTTAGCACCATTTTAGCACCTTAATCAATTGGACAATATTACATTGTAACATTTCACTCACACATTTACTCATAAATCTAATTGCTCAGTTACACCATGCGCCAGCCAAGTTTGTCAGATGTGTCATTGCTTTTAATGAGACATCAACCCCCATCTCAATGGATATGCGTGACTCACACTGAGTTTCCCCAAATCACTTCCAAAACCAACTTTAACTTTGGTCCCCTTTATGTTTTAGTATTATTTCCAGGATGCACTGGTTTAAACAGTGCTCTCATTGAGTTGCTCATCATCTTATTTCCCGGAGTTACAGGATCCCCTGTCCAGTTACACAGAGCCAATTACTAATACCTTTTCTTAATGTCTAAGGTGTGTTTTTTCCTAACCTTTCTACTCTTTTCTTTTCCTGTTCCCACCTGATCGTTCTGCTTCTCCTCAGGTGGAGTATGAGGGACTGAAACATGAAATTAAGGTAATGGAGGAGGAGACCGTTCTTCTGAACAGTCAGCTCGAAGATGCATTACGTCTGAAGGAAATTTCTGAGGGTCACTTGGAGGAGGCCCTGGATGCCCTCAAGAGTGAGCGCGAGCAGAAGAACACTCTAAGGAAGGAACTGGCCCACCACATCAGCCTGAGTGACAGCGTCTACGGAGCAGGGGCCCATCTGGCACTCACCGTCACTGGGGTTGAGGGCCTCAAGTTCCCAGAGGAGACCAACGGAACAAACGGCACCAATGGAAGCGCAATCCCTGCTGCTAATGGCAACAATGAGGACAGCAACCGCCACAACGGCCACCTTCACACAGGCACCGGATTGGCTAAGATGAATGGGGACTACCGACCAGGGCGGAAAGGAGAAGGCCTGCATCCTGTGCCAGACCTGTTCAGTGAGCTCAACCTGTCGGAGATGCAGAAGCTCAAACAGCAGCTGCTGCAGGTGGGTCATAAGAGAAGGCCTTCAGCAGGGTCAGTAAATACCCATAAAACCCCATGCTTTTGTATCATTGAATGTTGCTTTTCAGTCAATACTGAAACCATGTAAACATCACTGGTTGTGCGTTGAGTTACTGTCTGGTAGATTCAGTAACTTTAAAGCTGCTACCAGCGCTAAGTCCAAGAGAATTTACTGCAGAGGAATGAAACCGGCACAGAAGACGCATTAGAAGACTGCTTTATTGATCCACTTTCTTACAGTACATTTCAGTTTGTAGTCTGAAGAGTGTCTGTGTTTGTTTGGTGTATGAGTTTTTCTGTGTTCAGTGTTCATTGCTGCAATAATTAAAGCAGCCCTATTGATACTAATGGTAACAGCAAGGAAATGACAATGTGAAGACAATTTGGGAACGAGAGAAAAACACCCCATAATACTACAGGCTTTATTAAATGTTAGCTTTCCAAACAAGAACACAAATAATGGCACCAAAACAGCATTTAAAAGCCAAATTGTCTTTTCAATGCCAAATGTACTGTTCTGGCTCCATAGATTTGAGCCTATCCCCCTATAAACTGTATATCACGGGTTGTATATATAATGTATTCTTTATTGTATGTGCTAATGTCTTAGTGGGAGTGATGAAGCCAAATTATAGCAAAGCAAAAAGAGTCAGGCAGTAGAGGCAGTACACTTACGTGTGCCATAGGGAGGCCTGTCAGGGTGATTAGTGTCCAGCAAGCACGGGGAGCGGAGGCAAGACAGGGACAAAAACAGACTATTTCTATTTAGTTTAGAGACAAGGGGACATAAATAGAGCCTAAGAGGGAGGACAAATGAAAAAAAAAATGTTTTTCCACAGGCCCAGTACACTTACATTTATAAAAAAAAAAACTATTACTTCCAACCTTGCACTGTGATAAGCTACATCCAAATAGCAGTAAGCAATAAATATAGAGCCTTTTTTAATTGAATTGAATTATTTTTATATAGTATACAGTAGGAACTGTCTTTGTCTTATGCACCTGAGTCACCTGAGTGCAACACACACTCATAAACAGTCAGCCCATAAAGGAGGAATACATACCTTATGTTTAATCACTTAAAAATCGTAGGTAGATTAGATTCATCCTAAAATCTACTTAAGTCATCTGTGCACATTTTTGCCCTAACTAAGCTCCTCTGGAAAACAGAAAATAAGATTAGTGACGGCTATATTAGCAGTGTGCCTTTCTCTGTTAACACAGTTACTCACTAGTCAATTTTCTCTTTCAAATTGATTATTCTGGGACAGATGTAAATGCCAGCAGCATCAGGCTTCTCAATATGGACACTGAACATTCACAATTTCATTTTAGGTATTACCCTATTAATCAACATTTACATTTTTTAAACTGATATATATCTTTAGCTTCCTTCAGCAATTGTCATTTAGAATCACATTTTACCCCTTCATTGTCACTGTAAACCTTTGTACAGTCAGAAATACAGGTCAACTGATACGATACACTGATAGATACACATTATTTGTTTGTGTTTACTGCCTAATAATGATGGTTGCATAGTACATTGTCTTCATCTTTATCAGCTCCTTAATGTTATGGAGTGCATGTTATACTGATATGAATCAATATGAATATTGTGATAAGTGATAAATGTTAAAGGCCTTGGACTTAAACACTGTCCTGGGTTATCATTAACACTTGCAACACTTATGCAACATTGTATTTCTCCCTCACTGTCCTGCCTCTCATGTGGAAGTGTATCCTCCCGTCGTGCAGGTGGAGCGTGAGAAGGCGGCGCTGCTCATGAACCTGCAGGAGTCCCAGACCCAGCTGCAGCACACACAGGGCGCCCTGACCGAGCAGAATGAGCGGGTCCATCGGCTTACGGAGCACGTAAATGCCATGAAATGTCTCAATGGAGACAAAGAGCTTGATGACCCACAGGAGAGTGAGAAACCTGACAGTGGGTCCTTATCACCACCAGCCAATGGTCACCACAATCCCGACATCCATGGGTTCGAGATCCTGGAGTGTAAGTACAAGGTGGCGGTGACGGAGGTGATCGACCTGAAAGCAGAGCTCAAGGCCCTGAAGGAGAAGTACAACCAGGCTGTGGAGGGGCAGGGAGACAGCCACAGTGACGACAGGGTCCAGGCACTGAGTGAACAGGTTTGTCATTGTTTTTACTGCTGCATCAATTGTAACATTGACTTTTTCAAACATTTGTCTTTTTTATTAGACAATATTAACTTTACTCAATTCTGTTTTGCACCCTGCCATGTTGCAAATGTCCAACTGATTTCTTCCAAGCAGGTAACACATCTGGAGCGTAGTTGTCGTGAGAGCCGGGAGAAGGTGGCGAGCCTGGAGGCAGAGCTTCGAGCAGCAGCGAGCACAGCCACAGAGAGCCACGGCATGCTGAACGCAGCACAGGATGAGCTAGTAACCTTCAGTGAGGAACTGGCACAGCTCTACCACCACGTCTGTCTGTGCAACAATGAGACACCCAACCGCGTCATGCTGGACTACTACCGCCAGAGCCGCGTCACACGCAGTTGCAGCCTGAAGGGCTCAGACGACCCTCGTGCTTTGCTCTCGCCTCGCCTGGCACGACGCCTCGCTGCAGCATCTGCAGCCTGCTCCTCGGAGTCCGTACGCAGTCCCTTGGACTCCCCATCCAAAGACCCCCATCACAGTGAGACAACAACCAACACAGTGGACTCTCCATCCTGCCATAGCAGCCCCACCCGCAACCCCACGGGCTCCCCAGTCATCAGCATCTCTCCATGCGCATCTCCAGTGCCCTCAGAGGCAGGTGGGGACCTGCGGAAGGAGCCCATGAATATCTACAACCTGAACGCCATCATCAGAGACCAGATCAAACACCTACAGAGGGCGGTTGACCGCTCACTGCAGCTGTCCAGGCAGAGGGCTGCCGCCAGGGAGCTGGCGCCTATGCTTGACAAGGACAAGGAGTTGTGCATGGAGGAGATACTCAAACTGAAGTCCCTGCTCAGTACTAAAAGAGAGCAGATAGCCACGCTCAGACTGGTGCTGAAAGCCAATAAACAGGTGAAAATTTTGATAAACCAATCATTTGTCCTTTTTGTGGCAGAGATACAATTCAGACTTTATCTGAATTAGACCTAGATGTGGTAATGAAATGTTAAATGATCCACATTTCAGACAGCAGAGGGTGCACTGGCAAATTTGAAGAGCAAGTACGAGAATGAAAAAACAATGGTGACAGAGACCATGATGAAGCTGAGGAACGAGCTGAAGGCTCTGAAAGAAGATGCCGCCACCTTCTCGTCTCTCAGGGCCATGTTTGCCACAAGGTGAGTGGAGAAATATAAGGCCACTAAGCTGGAGAAAGTGAAAATTGTAACTTTCCCTAAAGGGTACAATTTAAGGATCTAAATCTCCCACAAAATTTGTTCTTCCCTCTGTCCTTTTATCTGTCTGTAGATGTGATGAGTACGTTACCCAGCTGGATGAAATGCAGAGGCAGCTGGCGGCAGCAGAGGATGAGAAAAAGACGTTGAACTCCCTCCTCCGTATGGCCATCCAACAGAAACTGGCCTTGACCCAACGCCTGGAGGATCTGGAGTTTGACCACGAGCAGACCCACCGTGGCCGCTGCGCTAAAGTTCCCAAGATAAAAAGTAGCCCGCCCAAAGTAAGTCGCAGAGACGCCTTCACAGCTCCCTCCAGCCCCACCAGGCTTCTCCACCCCTTCATCATCCCCACCCACACCCTGATCGCCTCCCAGAACCTCAGTAGTCCTCACTCTGTAAAGCTAACCAATTGTCCGTCCATGTCTGTGTGGACTTCAGACACACTTTCTGAAACTATCCACACCTCAACTTTAACTCCGCCTCCGATCAGTTACCCTAATTGGTCTCTGGGCACCCAGCCCATCATGTTAGATCCTGAGTGGCTAACCTTAGAGTGCAGACGACTCATTTATTCAAGACAAGACAAAGGTCAGCTGTCCCCATCTCACAGCAGTAGCAGTAGCCATACCACAGTATCTCCTCACCTTCGGCGAAGGCGATGATTCACCATCATCTCCGCAGCCAGCACTAATATCCGATATGTACACAGTTCCCAGAGGCCAGAGATGAGGGATACAGAGATGAGGAAAAACTGGTTTCTCGTGTCTATGGTTTGAAAATGCAGCAACACTCAACACAAGAAGACAGCTTGCTCCATCCTCAAAACACCTTAAAAACAGCACTGACAAGCCTTTTTTTATTGTTAAAGTCAAGTGAAAGTTGGACTGCATAGAAATATCTTTGAGAATTTAATATCAGGCATCTTTCTTGGCTTCTGAATAGCTGCTTCCATAAAATGTATTATTGTTTTACTCTCAGAGTTCTGGGAAGTGTTTCAACATGAAATCCACACAAAAAATGGCTGCAGTATTTGCTTCAGCATACAGTGACTCAGAGCACCTCCCTGTGCCAGACTCTGTGAATTACATGTTAGAATTTTCTTTTTGCATTTTTTTTTACATGTACTTCATCTAATTTACTCGATTATGTTTTCAATTATTATGTTGTAAAGTGATAATTCTTTATTTATCAGTCTATCAAAAAGCATTTGACAGGATTAAAGTGTGTTACATGGTTAATGTGTTATCCAGAGTAGTATGGAAACCAGTAAGACCTCCTCTCTGTGCCTCAACCACCTTTTTGATTGTCTTCAGCTCACTTCTCATTTTACGCCACAGGTAGTAAACTAAATACATGTATTTCCCCACTGACAGCAATGTCTTGACTTCTCCCACAGTATTCCCAGATTCTTCCACCAGGTGGCAGTGCCTGAACACGTTTTCTCTCTTTACTGTCAAATGCTCTTTGACCACTTTCTTATCCTACCTCAGATAATCATATATATCATAAGCGACAGATTAAACACAATTATAAGAAAACAAGACATCCTATAAACAAGCAACTTGTAAGTGGCTGGTGTGGACTTGAAATGGAGTATATAATTGAGCCATGATCTGCAGGTATTCTGGAGATGAGCAGGAGTGCATTGTTCACTGTGTCTGCCCTTCCCATTTTTGTGCTGTACAAATCAATACAATATTGGATTTGGAAGTGTGTGCGTGTGTGTGTGTAAATTGTGTCCATGTCTCTGTCTCTTAGGGTGCTTTGTGTTTTCCACCTCCTGTGCAGAGTGCTGGTCCAGTCAGTGTGGTCAGATGAGACAAATTTACAATATTAGTTGCATTCACACTATGCAAACATATATTGTAATTGACATGCAGTGGAAGCAGTCACTTAGGTCATATACTCTACATATGCCTCTCTTCAAGTATTTTCTTCTGCTCCTTCTGCTCATATTTCTCCCATTGCTCTTTTCTCTGAGGCTTTTCCATTCATTTCCATTGTGAAAGACATTTCCACAACAGGATAACAGAATCATTTCTTATTCAAGTAAATGTGTAAGAGGATGATTATCCCCTAAATTATGTAAAGTTGTGTAATTTGAATGGCATTGTGCTATAGTATAAGAACAACTGTATGCAGACCAGGATCAGACTGGTTCTTCAGCATAAAAATCTAAGCTATTGTAACAGCAAACCAGTAGTAGTCTCTTTGTCTCTGACAAGGCCTTCCCCTGTCTTGTCCTCCGTGTTTTCTCTGTCCTATTGTCTAACCCTGAGTGTCACCACTCTGTATATCTGTCTAATTTATCAGTTTCTTGTAGATTGTCAGCAGCCTGCTGCCTCAGTACCGTCACTCTCCCCACAACTAAGGCGAGGGAGAGCCTCCCTAGCCCGCAGGTAACCAGCTGTAGAACCTGCTAGTAGTCAGCTCATTGACATCTATCTATGTATCTATCAACTACCTGTCTATCTATCTAATTATTACACGCCACAAAATCCCAATAGCAGCCAATCACATTCTATTTAATGCTCGCAGACTTTTTCCACATCTTTTTATAGTAGCACGCCTGTATGTGTACAAGATAAACAATCCTGCATGCTCTCAGTTTTCACACTTTACATTATGAACATGTTATGGCTGTTATTGCATGAATAATTAACACGTTTTACACGGCAAATAGTTTTTCACTTTGTTGTTATGTACAGTCAGTTTTGCATGGCAGTTTTTAAAACCAGATTTTACTGTATATATTTATTGTGGATTGTCCTTTAAAAAAATAAATAAATATAGTTTCGGAGATCTCTGGTTAACTTTGGATGTGCACTATAGTTTTCTCTCTCATAGACGTCTGCAGACATTTTGACTTCCCACAGCAGGAAAAGCACCGGTGTGATTAATCATTTTGGAATCACATAAAGCAATGTCAGTAAGCCAGTAGTTAAAATTAACATCATTAGTAACACCTGCGTTTGACAATCAAGATGTCCACTGTGAGGAAGCTCTGTTAGCACTACATTCAGTCACTAACATGTTGCCAGCAGTGTTTGAGTTTACCAACACACTGGGTAACAAGTTGTCTGCTTATTTTTGTCAATGAACTGAGACATTAATTCAAGGCAACTAGGAATTTGCTGACAGATCTGAGGCCATGTTTGATGTTAGCGTTGTGCTGGTTAGCCTTTCTCTCCAACCCTGTTTTGCTCTATGTTCTCACCAAATACTTGAGGTATGGTACGAACAGCCCTTCCCTTGTATCTGGAAGATTTTAAAGGATTAGAAAAATGTTCATATGCTTTCTTGACAAGCATTAGCTGGGAAGATTTATACAACTCTCAAATCTGTATGCTAAATATGAAGCTGTTGCTAGCAGCCTGTTAGCTTAGCACAGAGATTTTAAACTGGGGGAAGCAGCTCGTCTGGCTCTGTCCTAAGGTAGCAAAATCCACCTACCAGCACTTCAACTAATTAATTCACTAATTAGCACATATCTAGTTTAATGCTAGACTATTTCTTTCCCAGATGCACTAACTTCCTGGGGTTTCTGCTGGTTACCTAGGAACGTCACAGTAACAAGACTACAGGAGGTGAACTTTTTTGTTAGTCTTTGTCAAAAGGTAACAAAATAGTTGAGGCTGAGGCTAGATCTGTTTCCTCCTGTTTCCATTCTTTTTGCTTAGCCAAGCTAACTGGCTGGTCGCAATAGCTTTATATTTAGCATATGAGAGTGGTATCGGTCTTTTCATTCAAGTCACCAGCAAGAAAGCGAATAACTCAAAAGCTTCAACTTTTCTTTCATAAAAAAAACATTTTTTTTGCACATGTTGCATTTTTGTTTGTTTATTTGGTGTAACCTTATTCTTCTGTTCTTATTCTTCTACTGTTCCCCTCTTCTGTAGCCATTAAATTGCTATTTATTTATTCTCTTCTCCTGTCTTTCTGCATTCCTACAGTGCTAAATTTTTGGCAGACCTCCAGGAACACCACGATCTCCTGTCCCGCAGCGGTAGCCTTCTCTCCCCCTGCGACCCTCGTAACTGTCTGGCCCAGCAACCCCACCCCCCCGGCACCTAACCTAGCTGAACCAGCCCAGGCCCTGGCCTCGGTCTGGTAGGAGTCATGCAGAGCTAGAAGACACTCTTAGTTGGTGGGTTTTCTCAGATATACTCCCCCAAACCTAGCTGTCCAACCTGGTGCTTACTGGCCCTCAGCAGGCCTCCTGGTTACCTGGGTCGCAGAAGAAGAGTTGGCTCTCTTCTTCTCTGGAAGTGACATCCTGTCCTGGAAAGGACTGAACTGAGGCACAAAAAGCCAGAGTGACGAATCACAGGAATCTTTTCCCTTATTCGTATTAGTATTTATTTCTAATTTATTTACTCTATTGATTATTTATTTACATATTGATTTGTGACTCGTTTCTGAGATATTTATTACTGGAATGTTTTTTATTTGTGTTTGTTGGTCATTCGTCAAGATGGACATCATGGCGTGTTTCACTGCTGTGGTGAAGATAACCAAAAGCAGAACTTTGTCAGTGCAAAAAGTTCTTTCTGATCTAGTAAACAGGTTTAAACTTACCGGACCATACTATATGGCATTTAAAATGTTAGATTTTGTCAGTATAATAATCCAAAAATATGTACGCCATTTTTACATAGGACTGTAGAGTACATTGTAGAGTACATTGGGTTTGACATTGCAAACAGACTAATGAAGGTTAACATTTTATTAAATGAAGAAAATTGTTTCTTGTGGTGGTGATGGGTGGATTTCAACTACCTTTATAACGTCACTAGTCTTTCTTGGGATGCTTGTGGTTTTTTATACAGAGATTTTGTTTTGCAAATCATGTGCATAAAGACGATTTTATACCTCCTATTATTTTTATTTGTTTTTACAGCGGACTCTAGTGACATGGTTGTGTCTGTTATGTAGCTCAGATCTCTTCAGAGACTGGGATAGAGTAGAGGCTGAGTGTTTGAGATCAGGACTAGGGCTGTTGGCCTGGGGTTTTTGCCTTTTTGAATTGCACAGGTTTTTAACATTAGTTAAGAAAATGTAAATCCCCTAAAGGTGTGCCTCTTCTAGAGTTGCCACACCGACATTTTATTCTCTAAACTTACCATCCTTAGTTCTTCCTACAATGACAGTGACAGAAATGTCAATTAATTGGACATTTTCAGTATCCCCAACTACACTCCTGTTACTGAACATCTTCATGTTTAGCCATTATCCAGATGCTTCCTCCAAACAATATGCAGTACTGTCCAAGCACAATTACGCACTATGCATTATAGCAATAGATCTAAAAAAGATTTACTTAATCTTTAAGCCATTTCTGTCACAATAAACTAACCAGCAGACTGACAATAAAGGCAGGACAGCAAGAGTGTCCCTAACTTTCTTAACAAACAAAAAAAGAAATTGGGACATTATTAAAGCACTACTGTCAATTTTCTTTGACACAATTAAGATATTGCTTTGATGGCTACGTCTGACTGAGATGGATGTAATGTGTGACGTTTGTTGCATAATTGAAGTCCCATCTCTCTGTCTCATGATGTCTTTAATGTTAATGTTCTCCTCACTGCACTGAATACATACTTTTGCCAGATGGATATGAAACGGATAAACTGAAACCACATAGCCAGTATAGTGTTGTAATGACAGATAAAAGCATTTATGTTGCATCAGCAATGAACAAGTGGACTCTTTCTGTTCTCTGTGTGTACAATGTGTTGGATTTGTCTTTGTTCACAGTGTAGATTGTTACTTTTGCAACTGCAGAGTGATGAAAATATTCGTAGTCCAAAAGTAGCTTCTAAAACCCATGCAGACTCATCAGTGACCTAACTCTCTTGGTTTGTTTGCACAGTATAGCAAAGTGGATGGAGAGAAACTAATCCAATGAAAGGGGGAAAAAAACTGGTTTAAAAACAGTAGCTGTATGCTGTACTTCAGTGGATTTTACAGTTTCTCCTCCATTTAAAACAGTGTTTAATTGGTTTCACAAGTAAATAAAAGACATGTCCTTGGATTTGTATGTGACTTTGTGTTTGTGTCTGTTTCTCACTCTCATCATTTTGATGAATTAGATGGGGTTGAACCTTCTGCTTCTGGAGTTGGTACCTGTATCTATGCATTCACAAAGACAGCACAATATACGTTAATATGTTGAAAAACATCAGAGAGATTAGACATTGATCATCATAAGTTTTTACGGCACAAGAGATTTGCTTCTGTTAAAGCGCAAAGGGCAGTGATTTAATCATCTGTTGCAGACAGAGGATAAGGTAATTGGATTTGCGATTTGAGACAGAGGACGAGACATCAGCAGGGATGGTCAGCTCATCTGACAGTAGACATCTGAGACAGTGTGTCTTGTTACAGAATATATTGTACACTTGGTAAGTCACGGTCAAGTTTGCTCTTTTTTCATCAATGTCTTGAATGCCTAAACTATTTTGGTCAATTCTGAGTAATATTAATACAATCATGATTTTGATCGATATTGGTATTTAACTTCTTTAAATATAATATTTTGACAATTACAGCTTCTTAGAAATATAACTTGAATTATAGAGTTTATAGAGACCACACCAGAGCTGAAGGGAGAGTGAATATTGGACCTGCGTTCATTGGGTGACTAAAAACACGACTCCAAATGAATGCTTGTGTTGTACTGTGTCTGCTGGATGTGTAAATATTTAGATTTCTGCTGACACGTTCACCTATCAACTGTATAAAGTGATGATATGTCAAAGTTGTCTTTAC